>LJIJ01000848.1:0-70703 GCA_001718145.1 Orchesella cincta | reverse complement strand
TCGCTAGGGAGTGGCATAAATGGTTCTGGAACTTGGTTGAAATCAGGTACAACAGCATCTCTTTGATCCATTATAGTGAAGTCGAAAATTTCTGCAATAGTAGAAAACTTTTGCAGCAAATTATTTGACGGTGGTGCTTGGTATTTCTCCTTAACATGTACGTACCGGGGTATTTTGGAGGAGGGTTGGTCAAGAATTTGCCACCCTTTCGTTCTTCTTCGACTGGGATGTCTTTTTTTGACTACGACATGAAACGGACAACTTGGAACTTTTAATTAATCTATGCCAAATTTTCCATTTTTATCGCTTTGCAGCATATCTGGCGTTGCTCCGATAATACGATATACCATAACTAAACCACTTGTGCAGATAAATTTTCTGGGTTTCATTAGCTGTTTAAATCGACACACAACATACTTTTCTGAATTTCTTCCTCTGTCCATTGCAGGAGTTGAATAGAAATTCATTCCCCAGCAACCTATAAAATAAAATGTTACGTACTTTTGCAGTTTATAATTGTTACTTGAAACCAATGTTATGCCATCGTACTTCGCAAAGTCGTCATAGATGCATAAGGTACATGGATGATTTACATTAGTAAAAATCATAATTCAAATGGTTTTCATTCAAAATTCTGTTCACTTAAAAAACCACTTGGTATTAATAACTTACGTTATGTTAAAACGTTAGTAGGTCAAGTAAAATTTCATTAAAGCAGTATTTAAAATATAAGTACTAAAAAATACGTGCATGTAATTAAACGGGTAGGTTGTTCTTGTTAAACGCTATTGATTTCCAATAAAAATATTGTAAAATCCTATATACATAGTATTTTAAATGCAAAAAGTCAACAAAACTTATAACATGTATTTTAAAAAATGTTTTGGTTTTTAAAATACTTACATTTACATATTGTGTGGCATATAATGCTGGGTTGGATGTTCTTCGAGCAAGTATGTCATTAACATGTGTTCTGTGATGACCCCAACTCTAAGGCGATTTCTTCCAGGCAAAACAAATCGACTTTGTAGCCAGATTTGATAATGTTCCTCTCTGGTCATGGTAGTGTCGTTCATCAAACACGCACAAGTATAGTGCATATCAGCATGAAACTGATATCCTGAACGTGGCACCATAAACTTGGAATGCGGACAATGCATGCCACTGCGTTCCTTTACTTAATTGTTAAAAAAATTGTTTCTATTTTTTGCGATTGCCGATTCAGAATTGCACATTCAGTATCATTGAAAACGGCACGCTTGTCGCGTTGCATTTGACGTAGTGTCTTTTTGTTGTTATCTCGTCCTTTTTTGTTGTTTTTCACGTAACTTTCAACTTACTTTGACGTAACTGAGCAAACTGCCAATTTTAAAGTTTCTTTTCTCTTCTCTCTCTTTTTTTCTGTAAGAAGCCTTTTAATTGTTTGGGAGTCATGGACGCTTTTTTTTAACATACCAATCAGCTTGTCATGTTATTTGGCGGTGATAGTTTTGTTATGACGTCATTTTTTAAAAAAACAACCTCTTTGCTGCCCTTTGCTGCTTTTGTGTCAACTCCACCTCGGGGTTGTTCGCAGCCTGCCAATTTTTTTCTCGTCATTTATAATTTATTGTAGCAACACCTTAGATCACTCCATTCTTTTCAAAAGAATGGGGTCAATATTCTTTAATAACTCATCAAATCCAATATGTTCTACTACACTTCGTTCTGAGAATTCTACTTTGGACCCACCTTTAACGTTACGCGCTTCATGTGCCTCCAACAGTGTATTGAACTCCATTTGTTCTTCTTCAGATAATACTGGTCAGTTTAGCTTTACTTTTAAACTTTAGTTCAGTTTTAAGTGCTTGCCAACCCCTAGTATCCAAAAATGTCTAATATTTACTTTTAAACGTTTTATTCTTCCCTTTTCACGACTATCTTCAAGTTTTTCAGGTGCACTGGATACATGACCATGTTTTCTTGCTTGCTTTCGTGTTTCGTTTTTTCTAACAATGTGTTTAATTTTATCTGTTCTTCAGGAGTGAATGGGGGTCCGTTTAGCTTACTTCTTAAATATTGTATTCTGTTCCTTTCACGGTTGAATAACCTTTGTTCCGATAATTCATCCACCTTAGATAATTCTTCCGATGTAAGTGGTCAGTGGTGGATGTAGGTGGTATTGCCCTTTTTCTTAGATTGGCTAACTGCCACATATTACGTTAATGTGTTTCTATTATTGTGGCAAGTCTTTCTGATAAAGGCGTTTTCTGGGCATCAGATTTATGTTTATATATATCTTTATTTTATATTATCTTTATATCTATTTGTTTTTTGTAATCAATGAACTTAACATACTCCAGCGCACCTAACTCGCGTGTGTACCGTGCACGATGTTCTGTATCTGTTTTCTTTCGTAGTTTCTTCTTCTCTGTTGTAAGAATTTTGCTATATTTTTTCCCTATTCTTCACCTTTGGAGGAAGTTATTAGCAAAAGTGCCAAGATTAGGTGGAAACGTCATATGAATCTGACTAGAAACCCAAACAGGTTGGTACAAGGTGGGTGCCGGCTAAGGCTGGTTTGCAGATAACAAAAATCCTGCTGCCGATGAAATTGCTGATGCAGTTCGGAACGACCTCGGGCCTAACCCTTGTAAGTATTTTATGATACCAGGCAAGTTAACATCAGATGAGAATTCATCGTAAGTGAACTACCGTGTCTCTTTAGCATGCAAAAAGTCCATTAAGTAACTTTCGGGAACACCCTATCTGTCTGAGCATTACATGATGTCAGCCTCTGCCATGGTAAGGACGTCATTTCCATATGAGAAAAACTTACCCCCTAGTAGAAATTTAAAATCGTACAATTGAAAATTAAAGTTTCCATTAATTCCTATAATCTTCAACAGCAACTTATTGTCTACTTTGAAGAAACAAGTAGCCTAAAAAAACCTTACCTAAGAACTTATCCGATGCCTGTGCTTGGACTACAACGTTGATTAAATTATACAGCTTGCTGAAGAAAAATCTCAAAGCGTAGCCGTCTTGCTGTCTGAGGATTTTCTTGAAGTACTTGACCAATAATAGTGGTATATGAGTGCATTGTAAGCTATTTAAACGTAATTATAATTATTTTTATAATTATTTTTATAATTACGTTCACACTTAATTTACTCCTAAACGGATTAACTAATTTGGATGAAGTTTTTTAAGTATGCTTCTATTTCAGTTGTCTGAACATTTGTGTGCAAAAATAAGCAATTTAAAAAAATTATCTTTCGCGTCATCTATGAATTTTTTAACGGTCGATTTTAAAAATTTCAAATACAAAGGGAGTATGTTTATGTGATGAGTATAATGATGCAATACTTATTTTCTGTTAAAAAGATTTTCAAATTTTGAATTAATTTTTTTACCCACCAAAATTTTGAATTTTTGAAAGCCAAGGAAAATGAACTGCTAGAATTTTGACAAAGAGCTCGCATTCCAAATTTCGAGTTAATCGGTCAATAAATGAAACCGCAAATCGAGTTTTATGATTCAAACTTCCGGTTGCCTATACTCGCGTGTCTGAAATCCACAACCCCGAAAAAAGGAGAAAACATAGTCTTAGAATTACGTGATCTATCAAAATATGACAAAAAGCAAGAAAAAAATCATGCCGCAATACAGATTCCTATAGCTACCGTTTGGACTCACTTGTAATATTTTGTTATTTGTATAAAGTAACACGTATAAATAATGACTAGCAAATAAAATTGAAATAAAATTGTCTTTCTAGCATTACTTATATTTTAACATAGCTCAGAAGCACGGGTTAAGTTCCCGTGCTATCAGCATCTATGAAACTGATAGAGAATGGTTTTTTAGAAAGATAACCATTCAAGTAGCTATAAAATGAAAGATAATGCACGAGGATTTGGTTTAGCAGAATAAAGTAGCAGAGTAGCTATAAAAAAGATTTTTACTGACGTAATACTACTAGACTTAGAGTTTTACAGGAAAACGAGAGCGTTTTAATAGAAAGGAAGACGGCTGCAATTAAATGCATCTGAACCTCTAATCATATTTATTTTTTCCACGATGCAAATATAAATATAAACCAGGGTGAAGATGTTCCATGAGGCATAACAAATCTGGTAATTGAACTGGAAGCTTTTCCTTTCAACTCAACAAGACCAGTACTTTATAAAATATTCTTACATTTTATTAGAATGAAGGATTGTAATTTTTCAGGGTATTAAGTCAATATGAACATCAAATATTTAACGTGTCTGTGTTTCTTCTGTGTAATTATTATTCCTCGGCACGTGAAAAGTGATGTTGTCGATGAGGAGTTGATTCTCACACAAAAGGAGAAAACAGCATTTGACAAGGTAAAACTGATAGTGCGGTGTTTTTCTAGCTGACCATAATATTAATTATTTTTTCTTGGTTAGATAGTTTTGTGAACTGATTACATTATATGATATTCCAGTTCAAAGCTGCAGTGTATCCCAAGTTAAGCCTGGAAATGATGAAGCATGACGTGTATCTATTGCGCTGGATACGAGGTAAGTTCGTGCTATCCTCATCTTGCGATTTAACCTGGGAATAATTTGAGAAGGTTTTAATTACTGGTACTACTGGAATTTATAGCAAAGAATCTGGACGTGCAACTCGCAGAAAGAGACATATTGGAGGTCGAAAATAATAACATTTAGATATTTAGAACGAAATATGACATCCAGATTTGATTTTTTGTTTGGTTTTCTCATTTAGATGGTTAAATTTGTTCGAGTGAACAAGATCGAAAATATTATGGAAGAGGATTTCGGTGATATTATGGACGAGTTTCCTTATCACATGGACATAGTCAGCTTCAAATTATCACCAAGTACTCGCTCAAATCAATAAGAAAACTTATTGTTCAAATTAATGATTATGATTAACATTGCAGTTGGCTACGGATCCACTGAAGGCGCATGGGATATTAGGCGAACGATTTTGCAAGGGAAGCGCACTCAACTGATGCGCTATGTATACAGAATGGTGTTTGGAGTAATGTTCAAAGTGGTGGAAATTAACAAGAAGCAGCCGAATGTCACAAAATTCAATGTACTTGTCAGTTTTGACGGTTTCAATCTCGTCCAGCACATGTGCCCTCTTTGTTAGTCATCATTCATAACAATGAAACTTGCGGCACATCTAATGTTTGATCATTTTTTAATATTTCTATATTATATTTACAGGCGTATCAACTTACATAACGCTGCTGCAGCTGTATGAGCGTTACTTGCCAGGATGCGCTGAAGAAATTATAGTGATCAACTGTAAGCCATGCATGAGCATTACAGTGTATTGTCTTCACGCATTTTAAACATACTAAAGTTTATCTAATGTCTTCAGCACCTACTACAATACACGTTCTGCTCAACATGCTCCGTCCATTCTTTTCTGAGAGCACGAACCGTGCTCTGAAGATATTTGGTCCGAACAAAACCAAATGGAAGCCTTACCGGGATGCTAGAATAGATCCAAATAAACTACCCGAGCAATTCGGAGGAAATAGACTGGATAGGTGAAGCAACAAAGGTGTTTCACTCCTAGGTAGAAATATAAAGTCCAATTACCATTATTACACTTGGTTTAAATGTGCCAGCTCGAGCGTCCAATTAAATAAAACTGAAATTTTTCACACATATAGCATGCAATGCTGCACGCAGATGTGATGTCATTTTCCTTCCTCGTTCCAGAATTTTTTTGCAAAATTATGCAATAGCATAATCTTTCTCAGCTGCCTACACGTGGGCCAATTTTCTCAGTTGTTTGATCCATAGCTGTAGTTGTACCAGCCTTTATGCTAATTCAAAACTTAACTCTTAATCATGGAAAGTGATCCATTTTGTGGTCACGAAATTTGTTCCGTAGTAGCTGAAAACGATTGACTACTTAATCTTCAAATAAAGATTTTTCAGACATGATTTACAAATTTTCTTACTGTTTTCCTTGTGTTATAATCACGCTTAAATTGACTTTGTTTGTAGAGAATGTAGTACATCTATAGATGCATATATGTTCATACATAAGCTAAAAAGTTGCATGTCGTCATTACATGATTTTAATGCTCATGAGATTATGTTAATTTTCAATAGGAAACTGTCTCACGAACAGATACTTGTTCTTTTCATTTCCTGCAACATGCATCTAAGTTGGAGGCATATTAACAGCTGGTTTCTTTAATTGGCAAAATAGTGCCAACACTTGAGACACTTTAGATGACCTTGACCTTTATCTATTTATACATGTTTCTTAATGAATTAATTCAAGTTAACCTTTTGCTGAAAGTGTGGGAGAAGTCGGGAAAAACAAACATTGTTCACGGTTCATTGTATTCATAATTTTTGAGAATCTTCAATATTTGAATAGATTTTCAGAAGAAGCACCGGATTATTTAGCTCTATTAATGTATTTTGGGCTTTCCAGTAATCAAAGACGAGTGTATTGTACCAATCAGGATAAAATATGTAGGGCCAAAACACCAAACCATATGAAATTTTGGAGGACAAGAGTGCATTACTACAGTACAAGGTTATAAATCCATCCAGAAAGCTCACATCTTACTTACTTTGTCTACTATCATCAAGGTCAGATGTTTATTCGTCTATTTTTTTTTAGCTTACTATGAAGTTACAACTCGTTTAACAACTTGTTGACTCAAAAATGTTGTGATTGGATGAGCGATATGTATATGGATTAGAGCTTTCATCAACATACTCAGACAATGAAAACATGTTTCCGAATTTTAGAAATCAGAAAGCAGTGTTTTTTGCTCTAAAATTGAACCCATTAATTTGACGTTTTTGAGGAAAAAATGTTGAATATATAATTTTTCCCATGAAGAATTATTACAAAAAAAAGGCTGAGAAACTTGTAAGTTAACGAAGTTCACAACTGTCGGACCAGAGCTGGACCATATATATAGTGGTACTACTACTCCATGTGAGTTGCAGTCAACTGAATCAGTCACTGCGTAAAGGAACCGGATTGAGTAAGGTAGCTTATCTAAAAGTGACGCAGCGAAAAGAGATCCAGTCCAGTTTGGTTTGGTGAATGTAGATTGCAGACGTAAGATCCAAATGAGTGGTGGAGGTAGAAAGGCCATTCATTATCCTACCTAAAAACCACCCCGTGAGCTTATAAAAATTATAAGCGCGTCATTCCATCCCTTCATCAATGTCTGAGCGATAAATCAAGAAAAAAAATATGACGTTGCTGCGCTCACCGCTGGATTTGTGATACAGCTTTGGAAAAGAAGAGTCATTTTTTAGGTGCCGTTATCAAAATCTTGTTTTTTGGGGTACAAGACGTGAGCATTAGGTTGACTCCTCGGAGAGAATTTTTAACAGCTTTTCCTCAGCCCGGTTTCTTTTTTTTGTAAAGTTTAGTTCGATTATTGAGTTTCAATTTTTATCGACTTGATGATTTTACACGTGTTTTTGGGTGACGTATAAAAGCCAAGCGAAACCTTTGGAGTGGACCATTTCATAAGATCGGGGCGATCTGAAGAGTTGTTGTGATCGTGCTTGTGATAGTTCTACCTAAATAGATCAAATATTATTACAGAGCTGATCTCTGTTAATTGTTCTGTGTTAGTTTTCCAATTATTCCTGATTTGGAAATGGCCACCTATTTTAGTAGTAATGTGCAGCGATGCACAACTGCGAGTCTTGCCATTCTAGTCTGTGTATTTATGCTCCAACTGGTTTCCATTGAGAGCCATGAAACTGATTTGGAGAAGGAACTTTTGCTCACGTACCAAGAAAAAGTGGCCTTTGACAAGGTTAGCTAAGTGAATATGTGTGTATTTTTTCATAACATCAAAAAGTCCTTTGTGAAGCTAATTATTTAACATATTGTACATTTTCAGTTCAAGTCCCAAGTTCACAGGAATATTACTCACAATCTGATGAAAACCGACTTGTTCATGCTGAGATGGATTAGGGCTAAAAACCTAGATGTGCACCGTGCAGTACGGGATATGTATGATGTAAGAAAACAGTTTGATTGGATGGTACTTAATATTGTAATTTATTCATCTGGATATAATCTTATGCATTTAAAAAACCATATTATCTAGTTCTTGGACTGGCGCAAGACAAATCGTATTGATAGCATCAACGATGAAGACTGGTCTGACATGATTGCGGAGCATCCTTACCGAATGGATGTGGTTGATCTTCAAGGCAGGCCAGTCGGAGTAGGATCCATTGGAGGAAATTGGAACGTGAGGCGAACGGTGTTGCAAGGGAAACTCCCTAGACTCAACAGATATGCATACAAATTAGTTGAGGAGATGTTCAATCGTGTCTACGAAATCAATATGAAGCAACCAAACGTCACCCAATTTTCAGTGATTGCCAGCTTGGAAGGCTTTAACGTTTTCAATCAAGGTTGTCCACTATGTTTAACAACCTACGTTCAGCTACTTACCGTATACAACCGATTCTATCCCAACTTTGCGCACGCCATTACTGCCATCAACAGTAAGTCTTTTAGCATGATTTTTTCATGTTGCCATTAATATTTCTTACACGCTTCTAATTAATACCTTTTTCGCACCCATTCAGCTCCAGCCAGTTTCAGCGTCATCTTAGACTTATTACGGCCCATGTTAAACAAGGGAACAAGTGACGCACTCAAAGTTTATGGCTACAACCAAAAGCAATGGAAGGAATATCTGGATAAAGAAGTCAGTGAAAACCAGCTCACAGAGGAGTTTGGAGGAACGAGACCTGAGGATGAATAGGAACATTTTTTAATTAATTAAATGAAACCATGTACGCGAGTATGCAAAGTGAAAAATGGAAGTAGGGATCTCTTTAGTAGTTTGAGATATTTTAAAAAAGTTAGTAAGTTATGATGTGTTCGCAATTTTGTATGAGAAGCAAGAAAACCAGACAAATTAGGATTTATAAGAGTGAAGATGAATGTATGACGGAAAATTGCACGGAATGAGTTGAAATGTTGTATTACTGCGCTCTTTACTATACCTTGTGTTTATGTCTGATATACACTTCTATCCTGCAGTTATTACAGCTCCGCTTTGATCATTATGCTCCTACGAAAGTCTACCATTATATTTAAGTCGATTTTTGCCATATTTTGTTCGCCTTAATACCAAAGAGGTGCTGGAAAGTGAAGTGGTAAACAAAAATAAAAAATAATGAAAGATACAGAGAAAAGATGGGATTTTTATCTGTGTGAACAGACTTGCATAACGATTCCTATTGTATGGAGAAAAATACACAGTTTCTGAACAAAAATGTAAATTAAATGTGTTCCAATGGTTGAAACCAACTTTGGTCGCAATTGTAATTACTATAATTTGTTTTTGTGCTGGAAAATGTTTTCACGTTGGAAATGATCAGATAAAAACCAGCTCTCGTACACAAGATGCTTACATTCCAAGTAAGATCGAATCAGGACCAGAAATACTATGTGGGAGAGATTCAATGTCACCTTCTTAGGTAGCAGTACCAGTCCGAGAAATTCAGGTTTAATAATTCCTCTCATAGCATAGTCCAGTGCTGTTCATTCGAGAAAATTTTCTCTACGAGCTAACTCTTGTTGAATAATATTTTTCATTCATTTCATATCTTCACATTTGACTGCTGTTATGCTAGGTTGCATACTTTTCTTTCCTATCTATTTATTTATTATGCAATTACACATCCTTTATGCTACGAAGAGTAATAAAATTATTGTTTTCATTGAGATACCCATGAGATAAAAGGGACGTAAAGAAGCACTCAAACTTCCAAGATCAAGACCGCATGGATTCCATGATTTATGAACCTTATTGTAAACACAATTTGGAATTCATTGCACTGTTTATCCCAAAAGCTTTCAGAATATAAAGCAATAATATTAATTATATTGTTTCGGTATCCTTTCTCATAATGAATCAAACTGCTATTTGTACACGTTCATATTTACCTGCAATCCCACAGTACTAATTACTTGTGCCAGCTAACCATGCGTTCAAGTTCAATGATATAACATCTGCTGCGAGTTATGCTGAAATGAACGCGTGCAGTTTAGATAGGCATACCAATATTTTACTTACTTTTAGTGAGAACCGTGGGAAATTTCATCTGATTCTCATTCTGGGATTAAAATTTGATGCTGAAAGCTGTGAACTGCTTCATTTAAACCTTAATGGTTTGGAGTGTGCTACAAACTACTCAAGCTTGAAGACTAGCGTGTTGAAGTTGAATGAGTCATGCTGATCGCTGACTAATGATTTAAGCTATGCATTTTTGCATTTTTGTAGAATTTACACAAAAAATCAAATTGATGCGTAAAAGAACTAAAAGCTCCTGACTCAGCTCTGCAGTAGAAGAAGGTCGGCTGAAGGGGAACTTCCTGAAACGATGACCTCAAAGATGGTTCTTTGTTACATTTTTTTACTTTGCATTTTTATAAATTTTATTTGCATCTTATATGAGATACTTGCTTTTATATATGATCCTGGAAATTTGAATGCCAAATAATTACAATGATAATAACTTCCTTCGCTTGAATAAGTAGGCTTTGTTATTTAGACTGTTCTCAGTATTTGTTGGCGTGATTTGATCAGCACTGTAGTTTTCAATTAATCATCATGAACTAAAGTAAAATAGAATCATTGCACCAGTACGAGTTTGACTAGGGAAGCCAGTGGCTCACAAATAAATCTAGTTATACTTTTAGTCTGGATATTTAATTGATTCGTGATTAGTTATATCACTCAAATCAGCTTCAAAATGTCAATCCGAATTGTAGGGCTGGATTTCAGGTTATTAAATATCCTGGTGTATTTTTTCCTTTCATGCGCCGGTGTTGTGTACGGAGCAGAAAATGAAAGTTCAAATAATAGTTCAACACTTACCGAAGTACAAAAGAAGGCTTTGGAAAAAGTAATATATAATTTTGTTGGATTTTATAGTGTTTTGACAAGTGTAGAATAGGATGGTTGACGAATGATTGTTTTACTTTTCAGTTCAAAGCACAAATGATGCCAAATCTAGAGCACGAGTATATGAAGGATGATTTCTTTTTAATGCGCTGGCTCAAAGGTATTCATTGAGAATCATTTAAGTTTTAATTTGACATATCAAAAAATACTAAAATTATCACTGCTTATGATTTTTACAGCAAAGGACTGGAAAGTGGGGGATGCTGAGACAATGTTAATGAAGGTATTTACATATATTGAATTCCTTTTGTTGTAATGAATGTTGTTTCCAAATTTTAATTTAAAAACTTCAGAATTTGCAATGGCGGAAGCAAAACCGAATGGACAGCATTCAGGAAGAGAATTGGACAGATATGATGCGAGAGTATCCTTATCAAATTGATGTGGTAGACAAGCAGCATCGTCCAGGTATGATAATTTTCATTCTCGAACTACAATCTCCGTGTACCACTTCAATTTTTAACTGTATAACTATTATTTTTCAGTCGGCACTTTGTCAGCAAAGAAGTGGGATATTCGTAGAGCCGTTTCCCAAGGCAGAGTTCCGCGACTCCAGCGCTACATGTACAAAATGCTTGATGAGCTCAACACCAAACTTTACGAAACTAGGAAAAATGGAACAAATGTTACCCAGTGGTCGGCGATTATCAATGCTGATGGCTTTGGATTGTTAAAACATGCGTGCCCGAGCTGTAATTTTTTAAAACTGACTGTCTAACTTTGCCCCATTAATTAATTTCACTAAAGACCTTAAAAATTAAATTATTCTTACCTGTAGGTATCCCCGTATGGGTAAACTTTGGCAACTCAGCGTCCGAACATTATCCTGGATTTGTTGAATCAATCTCGGTAATTAATGGTAGGTACAAATAACCCTTTATTTTTAATTTCCTTTCTTAACGAAGGTGTTTTAACCTTAATCTTGTTGTGACAAACAGTTCCTCGTCCACTTATCCGTATTCTCAGACCTATTTTCGCCACCGACTCTCTGAAAATATTTGGAAGTGACAAAGGAGCATGGATGAAGTATTTGGATGAGAAGATCGACAAAGATCAACGAAGAGCAGAGTTTGGTGGAACCAGAGTCAATTAAAATTTGCAATCATACCCAAATTTACAAATATTTTTATACTGATTTTGCATTTATTTTATTTGAAGGAAATAAAATAGTAATTTAACTTTTTTAAATGTATAACAGTAATTAAAAGTTATCGAGGTATTGTGTGTCGTTTTAAAAGAGATCAAATAGAAATTTAAGGAGTGGTTTCAATAGCACGAACAAGAGCATCTCCTTGTCGTAGACCATCAGCGTATTGACGTTTGATGGTAGTAATTGCCGTGTCAAATTCAAGCCACTTGTAGTCTCCATTTTCAGGGGAGAGTTGAATTGGCTTCTCTAAATTGTGCAGTTCAGCAGGCCAAAGGTTTACCTTCTTGAGCTCATCGTCGTTTGTCTCGTATTCGAAGTAGACCTTGTACTGAACGTACGCCCCATAGTCACCAATGACCAACCCAGTCTCCTCCCTTGTTTCACGAACTGCAGTGTCAATCTCAGATTCATTCAAAGCCTCGTCCAAGTTTCCTACAAAATAATACAAAACAATTCATTTAAAATTCAATAGATTTTCAGGAAAACAAACGGGATTAAAAATACCATACCTTTTGGAGGGCTCCAGTCGTTTTCATCAACCTTTTTCAACAACAAATATTGAATTCTTCCTTCGTAAACCCGATACAACAGAAAGCCCCCAATTCGGTCAATCTCTTGCGCAGCAATGACGGATCTCCCTTCAATGGAAGAAACGGCAAAGGCAAGTGCCAAAACGGAGAGGATGGAAATTTTAACCATTTTGAAGTTTGAAAATGGAAAGTTGGAAAAATGAGAAAGAGAATGGGAAGTGGTAGTTGGTGGAGTTCCGTAGAGTTTACTACTTCGCTACCAAACTAGCCATTTGCTAGGCTTTTTATACTGCTCCCATTTCAGAATCAAGTTTATGTAACCATTTTCCAGACAGAGATTTCTTTAATTAACTCAGTATCAGCAAAAATAAATAACTTTGTGCTTGTCACTATATTTTTAACAACAAAGTATAAGTATTGCTTATAATAATGTAATATAATGCAATTAAGAAAGCATTAACATGCAAAGGTATGGCAGACGGTTTACTTATTTTTTCCTGATAAGATATTTGCACACTATTGTTGTAATAAGCGTCATGTGCTAACCGTAATATTGCCTTATCAATGGGTCAGGTCAGCAGAATTGAGAAATCATGCATAATTTGTGTGGACCGAATAAAAAAGTGATACCTTATCATCACCTCAAAGGTCTCACGCCGTCGCTGCATGAACCTTCAGCATCAACAAATTATCCAACCGTTCTCCATATAAATCATGAACAAGAGCTTCCGTTTGTCCCTTGTGGAATGCTCAATATCTCTAAAGTTATCCCGTCTCGTGAAAATTCGCGTTGGTGGAGAAATGTGCATTCGGATATATTTAACAATTATGCTGGTTATAGATAGCAGAAACCACGCCTTCGATCCATGTAAACATTGTGTGAGCTTTCGTCTGTGTTAATGTTTATATTCTGAGTTGCTATATTCAAATTTATATAACGGTTATCAGTTGCACTTCAATTATCTTTACTGGAAAAGGTTAAAGGTGGAATGAATATACAACGTGTACATCGTTAGCTGCATTATAAAAAAGACATTGATACATTGAACTCCTGTATTATTTTCTGGGTGTATATAATACAATTGCATCTCTAAAGGTTGTTTAGTTGGTTGAGGTAACTAGACATCACATAAATTCTTGTTCCGCCGAAAACTGTCAACAAATTCTACCGCTAAGTACATATTTTGCATTACGATTCATTTCCTCTCACCAACATATATTTTAACATTTTAACATCCCACTCCAGCACGCAAAGGTGAAGGAAATAGTAGAAGGAATAAAAATTAACGCTTCAACAGGATGTTACGAAAATCGATGAAAGTGCATTGTGCTTTGGCGTGAACTACACAATATTATCTATCAATGATGACAGAAAAATATATTTTTTGTTTAGGATGATTTCGTGTGTCATGAAAATTTGAAACTGTAGTAAGGCAGAGGTTAGCACTAGCGACATTTTATCAATTTTTTACTTCATTTGAATGTTTGATCAATACGAAGGATTTAAGGAGCATAAGCATGCAGGTTTGGACAGGCAGGCATGCACTCTTTCACAGTAGAGAAAGATCATAAAAATGGTATTTTCTAAGCTAAAAATAATAATGCTGAATGCACGACAAAACTAACTGAGAAATGAATAATTTAATTAAAGGAAGTCTCTTGGAATGAGAAATGGTTGACGGTCAACCATCGACCCGACCACGTTCCGAGAGTTTCAGTTTGCCAAGTCGAAAGCTATGAATAATGGTCATGCATCACTAGTTAATATGAACAGTGTATTTCTACACCAAGAGCCCAGTATAATTGTATCATAATATGAACAATCTGACAAAAAGTGTATGGCTTTGGCTGTAGCAACTGTTTAAAAGTCAGGTGATGTATTAACCTTTTTTCCATGGGTCAGATAGTTTCATAGTCAGATAGTAAAAAACTCAGCGGTAAAAAATACCGATACCTTATCAAGCACATGCTTACATTATGAAATGTGTTTCAAAGGTTCCACGTTGTTGTTGCATGAATGAACCTTTAACGTCAACAAAATGTGCAATCATCTATATATTAAATAGCTCTTCGATGAAGCGCTTCCGTTTGTCCCTTGTGGGATGCTCCGACTACATACAGTGTTTGGACTGCACACACATATCGTGCTGTAAAAAGCGGATATATACTTTTATTTTTTCATCACCTAGATGTATGTGGAAAAAGTTTATAACTGGGTTAATTCATGATCCGGGTGGACAAGCAGTCATTTCACCACGCCCATAGTAATTTACTATACTAAATGAATTTCATGGAAGTTGGGAAAAATTGATATAAAGTCTATCGCGGTCACTTACACTTTTATACTAACATCATGTGCTATCTCCGACTATTCACCGGAATTCCAGACAGTTGCACATTGCCCCCTCGGTCATGTCCCGTGACTGCTATCAGTTGTTGCACTTCATTTATACTTAATTTTATGATAAATATAGGGTAAAGGTAAATACGGATCATTGTATCTTTATACAACCTCATAGTTTACATCATATTTATTTCCTACATTTGCATGGGAAAAAATGTAGTTTTTTACGTAGCTTGACTTCATATAAATATCGGATCTCATTCTGTGCATCATCATCATTCGCAGTTTACTTTAAAAGCTTTGCAACAATATTTTTTATGTATACTGTGCATGTGCATACCATCCCGATTATCAAAGTCGAATTTTTACTGCACTCTCATTTCTCATTGTGCATGAATAATATCATAATGTATCCCATTGTCATCTTACTCAGTCTTCTGCTAGCTGCTGTTCATATAACGAAATGTTTTGATCAAAAACGTTTAGTTTGTAATTAAATCCACAAAACGTTTTAGATTTTCAATTCAAGGTCAGTATAAAAACGAATAAAGCGGAGTGTTAAACATTGCGAAATGATGGCAGCGTAAACACTTCTGGAGAAGCACTCTATTTGAAAGGAGTTAGAATCCTCAAATTGTGGTGGCTGGTGACAGACAATTTATTTTAATTGTATTCAAGATACTTTGTAAAATACATTGAAAATAGGAACAAGCAATGAAGTATTTTATTCCCTGAATTCGTAGAATACATCAAACCTGTAAAGAGAATTAGCATAAAATGTGGTTTGGCTGTCCTAGTGTGACTCATCGTATCGGATATAACTAGAGATGTGATGGGATGACAAGCAAATCGTTGAGATTAATTTGCACTCAAAGCTGGTCAATGAAATCGCCAACCTCGATTAGTCACCAAGAGCTTCTCTATGGATTATCATTTCTGTCAAAACAAGCGTTGTAAAAACTCATGTACTTTATGTGATTATGTGCGGAAATGGTCTGCTCAACTTTAGCTGTTAGCTGGTAAAATGAATGGAGCCCGTCATTCTCACTAATCCTATTAATATAGCCTTTCACAACCAATTCCAAGTTACGCTGAGGCTGAGCCTGAGCAGCGAGTCTAAATCTGGACAATATTGCACCAATTGAGAGTAGCTACCAGCTACCGCTGCTAATTTCGCACTCTTCTCATAATCGGAAAGCCACTGTGAAGCATTTTCATTAAAATGTAAATTAAGCTTTTCTTATATTATGAATCATCTTTTAGCACTCGTATCATCACTACTTGATTCTAGAGAGGCAGACATACATAAATACACTGGGATTTGATTTGAGATAAAAATGTTATCTTCGATGCCTGGAACATTCATTCAATCAAAAAAAGATCTTTTACCCTCATATTATTAAAGTCTAGCCCTTTTGTTTCAGATTTGTAGGTTCAAAAGGAATCACAAAAACTTGTTTTGTCTACCATTATTCTCCTCACGAATTGTCTGAGTCTGCTGGACTCTAGACGCATTCCAATTCAAAGCCGAATCTCTGCATCATTCACTCTCTCAGTCACCATGTGGTTTGCTCGGAATAAGATTATAGTAATTAAAGTTTAGTTTTCATTTTCATGCTCTTATAGCTACATAACTGAACCTACTTATTTTTTCAACTTGAAAGCAACTGACAGATAACAGATATGACACTGATGCCATTATTGTGGCCATTCAAATGTTGAGTGTGACATTTATTCCGCTTCAGCTTAACTTTCAATTTAATTCCATGTAAGCATATCATATAATTCTCACCCATCATCGCTCGTTCATTCAGAATCTCATTGATTAATGAGCAAGTGACCACGAATGTTGACTTTAATTGTGGCTCGAACTTGCAGAAAAAGGCTCGGCTTTCGCAGTAAAGGTGAATCCAGCTGAAATTCCAAGAATGAAACCAAGAATTTGCCCTCCAAGGAAATGTCAAATTCAGTTTTTGCAAGATGTGTAATTATAAAAGCCATGTATGTATGGGCTCCAGGCAGTTATTATATTTTAAACGCCCAAACAAGAACCATATTATAGAACTTTGGAAGAAAAACCGGATTTTAAAGCGAAATGTTACACAACTATGCGTATACATATGCTATAAATACTGAATTGGCAATCCAACTCTTTTCTCGTCCTAGCGTGTGTATTGTTTCATTGCGAAAAATTGTTATATAAGCAAGGCCCTTTGCCTATTTTCAAATTACTTTTTTTCGAGGATCATCAGCACCATCGTCATCATCGTATTCTGTGTTTTGATGTTAAGGATGTTTTTTTTTTCGGGTTTGAGTTCATTTCATGTGGTGTGATATATAATTGAATCTTGCTCAACAACTAGAGCCAACCAGGAACGAAGCCAAGAGCGTTTTATATATTGGGAAAAATTGTGCTAAAATATTGAACGAAATAAAAATCAGGTCTTTTGGATGCAGAAAGTGTTTGGCTTGTGGTATATGCTCCACACATATTTTATGTGCACAATATATTCTACCAGCGTGTAAATACATTGGTGCAGTGTTATATATGTGATGTGACTATTATACTCCCTGGTTCAGCAGAGATTCAACTCGGAGAAGTGTTGCACAAGCTATCAAAATCCCTATATATTTGACTTTATCTCCACATATGACTCACTATTCTATCCAAGCAAATATATATTTTTTTAAATGAAAACAAATGAAGAAAAATACCAAAATAAACAGAGTAACGCGACATTCATTTGACGGCAAAAGAATTTTTGCACATATTGCTATATACTACTATCTTCGCATCATCGGGAGAACTCAGTCACAACTGAGAAGCTGAGGAAGAAGTGGTGCAGAAGCTCAAGATTTTTTCTTTGCGAATTTTTTCTTGGCTCAGTCAGTTGCTCGTGTTTTCACTCGTTCTTGAGTTGAGCTGAGAGGAGCTCCGCTGCTGGCTCATGACTTTTTTGCACATACTACGCTCACGCTGATGCATGGAAGAATGCAATGTGATCAATAGTAATAGCATTGTGTTACTGTTACAGAAAGTGAAGCCGAGCCAAAGTGTATATGCGTATATTTCATTTGTTCAATGCATGAATTCATAGTGTTTTAGGACATCATTGTTCTGCTTCTGCATTTTGTCAAAAGAATTGAACAAAAAGGAGAAAACAGTCTCCCCGTTTTTGCAAAAGTGCTCTAGCCTCCGTGTCATAGACACCGATATCTTTATAACTCTCTTTCGTGTGTGTTCTCAGCTGCTTTTTGTGATCAAAGGAAATCAGCGTGATTTCAAAATGAATTCGTAATATCAAAAGGAGTCAAGACATCGCTAGTGAATAGTTTTTAATTTACAGTTTTTGGTAGTATTTTTAGCGGCGTTTATGTTTTCGCAAAAAATATTCACACAAGATGGATTTTGGTGGAAAGAAGGACGTCCCGAATCCAAGGGAGAAGGCGAACATAATTTCGAAACTCTTCTTTCTCTGGATTTTCCCCTTGTTTTGCAAAGGGGCCAAACAAGATTTAAACATTGATGATATGTACAATGCCCCCAAAGAGGATAGTTCAGCGCATTTGGGAACCCGGTTGGGAAAGTAAGTAGAAATAAGCCTTAGTCATTATGCAAATGTTTATGTCAATTGCTGTTGTTCCCTTATCAGTTGTAATGATAAGCCTCTGAATAATGAATAACATGAAAATGTGCATTTCAAAGAACTAAGCATATATTGACGCATAGCATATTGATCAACTTCATGCACTAAAAGATTAAAAAATATGTGAGTGGACGGTTGCAATTTTTGTTTTTGATGTCAAAGCAAATACGCTTTTAAGCAAATACCAGAAGTACAGAAGTTGAAGTGCATGAATTATACATATAGCAAATAAGCATTATAATATTTTAAAATGAAACGGTACACCTGCTCAGACATTTCACAATCATGTGTTCGTTCCAGATCCAAGAATTATTATGGTGTATATAAAACATGTACACATTGACGGTATATGCCAGTCTGTCCGCAAACAATTTTGTATGAAATCCATAATCCATGCCGTGCCATAATTTTCTGGATATATGAGAGTTGTGACAACTTTATTCAGTACGTGCATGTTAAATCGGCTTGGTTTAAACATGCTTTCCAGTCAAGCAGGCTATGCCAACATCAATACAAATACAACACAAATTTTTATTTTATTGATCTAGGATTTAATATTCACAAGAATCGTGTAGACCGACTCCTCTCCATTTTCTTACTGCTTTTAGCGGATGTTGGTTTACCAGAATGAAGTCTTTCTATAATAAGCTTTTGGTGACTCTTTGAGGTGGTGAGAGGCAAAGGAGGGGCACACAATTTTCTTGATGAAACTGATGGGGAAACAAATGTATATCGGTTTGTTAACTCTTTTCGGAGAGCGACATTCTCATACCATGTTTGGGATGGCACGGATGTTGGGCGATGGAACATTTCCTCAAAGGACTTTTTACTTCTTTTTGATCGAGAGCGAGTCCTCGATGAGCTTGGGCGTTTATTAGTAAGCTTTGGGGAGGAGTAGGAGGTAGAAAGATCTGGGAAAGTTGTTGAGATAATGCAGGACATTGATGACTGTTGGGATGGGGGAGAGAAGACTTTGAATTTTGTTCGTTTGATCTCATTGTTCTCAAGGCCAACGTTTGCAAGAGAATGTTTTTTCTTCAAAGCAGATCGCTTAAGAGGCTTCTCATCATCATTATTATCCGCATTTAACTTAAATGACCATTCTGTTAATATGTTGCAATAATTTTCCAGTTTATCTTCGTTCAGAGATTTAACATTTTCATTCTTGAAATCCTCCTGGTTCAGTTTGCATTGAAGTAGATCTACAGAAAGAGGTATAAATGTAGGGCATATATATATAGGTATATAAAAGTTACACAATGCGTAAATGTTACCTTCGTGAAGATTGGGGACACTATTATTTATGTCAGCTACAAACTCTGGTTCCGGCAGTGGCAAGGGTTCATCATCATTTTCAGGAGGTGTGATTGTGAAGTCACTGCTGGATGTCTCTATCACAGGAAGAGGTAAAATATCTTGGACTTCGATATCATAAAAGTAACTGGGAGATGTTAGCGGATGTAATTTAGCATATTCATAGAACGCCCATCGAAACTGATACTCTTCTTCCGTTTCATTCGGGTGCCTTTCTGGATGCTCTCGTTTGAAAACTCGGACGTGAGGAGGAACAAGTCGTTGGTAGAAGTTGAGAAGGGGATCACCATCAGCGTCTATGGGAGATGATGATTCGGACCTCTTTAACGAGTTCCCCGAGTCCTTTTCTGCGACGCTGACATTTGAGCTTTCAGAGTCGTGGGAAAATACTGGAAATTTTGTGCTGCTCATTATTTTTTCCGATTATTTTACACCTGGTGACCTTTTTATTAAATTTTACTCATGTTATTGAATTTTGACCGGACTGAAGGGTGAACCTAAATGTTCACCTCCATCCATTTTTCACCTAATAGACCAAAAGCGTTATTTTATTAATGCAATACCGATGCTCTATGACTACAGGTCTGTAATAAAATTAATCACTTGTCAGCTGCAGGATCCACCTTCATTCCCATCTCCGACCTGACTTGACTTATCCCATTTTGATTACAGACAAAAGTGTCCAATTTCTCAAAGCGAAAGCAATTCTGTCATTTTTTCTTCCTTTTTGAATAATGTAACATGTATAAAGCCTGTCACGAATGTTCTTATAATACCATCATCCACTCCCGTCTTGTGTTCATTCAATTTTTTCAAAGCGACAAAAGGGCTTTCATGCTCAAGCCAAATTATTGCTCAACATGAATACGTGGGTGAATTGTAGTTGATGACTTTTTTATTCCGAAAATAAAATAGATGTACATATTACCCTGTGTACATACTACTATTTATTCATGCGATGTGAACGGTAGATCGATAGAATAGAGAAAGGTTGGTTGTTGGTAGTATCATGCAGTAGCTTTTGTGTGATGATCCGTAGTGCCAGTGCCAGGCGTTAAAAGGTCTTTGTTCAAGTTCACATTTTATTGCACTTCTTTTAGTGTAAATCCTTTTAGCTACATCGAGTGTGGAGTATAGATAGACACAATAACTTTTTTTTGTATACAAAACACCATGCGTTCCATCTCCTCATCAGATCAGCACATATGTATTGCAGTTCTTTTTTTGTCAATGTGAGTGAGAATAGAAATACTACGCATAGTATGTTTGCATATAAGATTGAGCGTCACATTGCGCTTCCTGCCAACATCTTCATTATCCTTTAACGACCGCTGCAGTGCTGTATTAAACGGATATTATTGCTGCCTCTCGGTTTTCCTACTTTTGTCCTTCAAAATCGGATTGACATCTCTTCTTTTGTCTTTGTTCCTTTTCATCTTACTTATAGCCTTAACCTACCGCTGTGCTGAGAAAAAATTGGCTCCTATTTTATGAGCTCATGCGGATATGCAATTGCTTAGATCTTACCGAATGCATGCCGAAGTAATGTCGGCCGTCAACCTTCATTCACGACATTTCAAAGTCATACGCGTGTAGCTTGAATATAAATCATAGATTTTTAATGATCTTCAAAAAAATTTAAGTTGCAAGTAAATGCAATGTTGCTTTCAAATTAGATGGAAATTATTTTCCTGCCATAAAATTTGCACACAAACTGTGACACAATTAACCATTTCCTATCTCTGTTACCAATCTATAAATTTAACGTGAAATAAAATCATGTTGGCGTTTTATGTTTACAAATTTTGATTGTTTTAACAGGGCATGGGACGACCAGGTGCAGTCATGCAATAAGAGAAATGAAAAGCCAAAATTCTACAAATCGCTGTGGAAGGTTTTCGGAGGGTCTTATGTACTTTTTAGTCTTGGTACACTATTTGACGAGTGCATTATCAGGTACGTTATCATTATCTTACTAACTAGTGTTTCCTTACGGCGTTAGAGCCAATAGAAATTTCCTATTTCGATACATTATATTTTTTAGAGTTGCGCAGCCCGTTTTCCTGCGTCTTCTCATCCGATCTTTCAGTGATCACAGCGTAACAAGCTCACAACAATTAGTTTATGCAGCCGGAGTATGCCTTACCTCATTAGTTCATGCCTTATTAATGCATCCCATTTCCTTTGGGATTTTGCATTTAGGAATGAAAGGTAGAATATCTACATGTTCGCTCATCTATCGAAAGGTATTAACGGTTACATATAACTTTAACAACAAAATACCTTTTCGTTTCTGATATTTTAACAACCTTGTAAAATTTAAACTAGACGCTTCGCTTAAGCAAAGCAGCACAAGAGCAGACGCCAATCGGCCAGCTAATTAATTTATTATCGAATGATGTGAACCGTTTCGACTACAACGTCCTCTTTTTACCCTATTTGTTCATTGGACCTCTTCAAACCATAATTTTTTCATACTTTCTCTGGGAAGAGTTGGGAATCTCTTGTTTGGCTGGAACGGGATTTGTAATGATTTTGATGCCACTGCAATGTAAGTAATAATTTTTGATAATTACTTAAATATGTTAGGTAAGATTTTCTTGAGATCGGAAAATATAAGATGCAAACGTTTGACTTGTAGACTATATTGGAAAATTATCCCGTCGTTTCCGCTTCAGACTTGCATCAAGAGCAGATCGTACGTAAATAACATTATGTCTCATATTTTTGTATCATTCTGAATGTATTAGCATTAATACATAATATTTGTTTGTTATAGAAAGGGGAAAAATTATGAATGAAATCATTATGGCTATGCGTGTCATAAAGATATACGCTTGGGAATTTCCTTTCGCGTCAATGATTCAGAATGTTCGAAGGTAATACACTCCATAAAAAGCCCAAAATAATTTCCCTCGAGTTGGAGATATAATTTTATGGCTTTTTGCTTTCAGGCTGGAAGTGAAAGCGCTGAGGAAGCGTGCTTATCTCCGCTCCTTTTACTTTTCCATGTTTGTGGCTTCGTCTAAATTAGTGCCGTACATGACGTTTTTCGTTTATGTTATGTTGGGGAATCAACTCACTGCTGATAAAGTGTTCTTTGCGCTAACAGTCTTTAATGTTGTCATACACAATATGGTTTCAACGTTGCCTTCCGCCGCCGCTGGGATTGGAGAACTTACTGTAGCTACGAACAGAATTGAGGTTTGATATTTTTTTGAATGAAACTGGAAATCCCTCAGCTTGCTTTTATATAACGTAAAAAACTTTTTTGACTTTGACTTAAAATAGAAATTTCTATTCCTGGAAGAACAAAAAGTGAGCAACAATGTCGAGATACGTCATGGACAAGGCGAGTTTCAAAAGCTGGCTGATTCCAGAATTGTGCCTTCAATTCACATGGAGAATGTAACAGCAAGATGGACCAATAACACAAGAAACAACGATTTAAGTCAAGTCACCGCTGGGCTAATTGGTTACAAACTAATCATGGTCGTTGGTCCAATAGGAAGTGGAAAAGTATGTTTAAAAAATCAAAGGAAAATCTAAAAAAATCTTTAGTTGCTAAAAATTAACAATGGATATTTTTCCAGACATCATTTTTACAAGCTCTTCTCCAAGAGCTTCCAATCTCTTCCGGTAAGTGTTTGATAACAGGCCGCATGGCATTTGCCTCCCAAGAGCCTTGGATTTACTCGGGAACTCTCCAGCAAAACATATTATTTGGCCGGCCATTTGATCACCAAAAGTATCAAGAGGTTGTGTCCGCATGTGCCTTGGAAAGTGACTTTCTCCAGTTGTCCCAAGGCGACATGACAATATTGGGAGAAAGAGGGATCACGCTGTCAGGAGGACAAAAAGCACGTATAGGTCAGCTACAGAGTTTATTAACGGTCGTCAACGACTGTCGATCACACGTAGCATTGTATGACTTACTCTGATTGTTAATATCTCTAGGTTTGGCCCGAGCGCTGTATCAACAGGCAGACATTTATTTGATGGATGATCCACTTAGCGCAGTAGACTCTCGTGTGAGTCGTCATATTTTTGACAAGTGCTTGAAACGATACTTGGCAAAGAGTCTGAGAATACTCGTCACGCACCAACTTCAGTATCTTCCCCAAGCTGATAGCATTCTGGTCTTTAATCAAGTAAGTTTGCCAAATTGCTCTTGAGCCATGACCTCGCTTAAGTTTTACTGCATTATCTTAAATGCACCAAAATATCTTATCGGTGACATTCATGCATTCAAGGGTCAACTCCTCGCACAAGGAACCTTTCAAGAACTCATGGATCGTGGAATAGATTTTGTGAATATTATTACATCGGAATCTGAAGAAAGTGTGTCGTTCCGAAGGGCTAGTTTGACTAAATTGGAAGAGGTATGATATATAACAATAATCAGATAATAATGATGTTTGGGGCAAAGTGAGACTAACTCATTTATTCTCCCAATTAGATTGAAAAGGAAGTGAAACAGGATGAGGAAACCAGAGCATCTCACGTAGAAAAGATGGCTGCTGGTTCAGTAAGCTGGAGAACGTATTGGAAGTACTTTCGTCTTGGAAATTCCTACACGGCGATGATCAGCGTGTTTTGCGGATTCATTTTTTCTCAGTTGTTATACAGCGCTACAGACTGGTGGCTTGCGTTCTGGTACAGAAAAATATTACTTTTTCTATACATATATCTTTTCTTGCCTAATGATTACCTCCCGTTGTAATATACTATTCGTTTACCATCACAGGACAAACTCTGAAGAGGTATACTCCACCTCAGTCCGCCCTTCAGACCATCTCGCACATAATAATACTCTTTTACAAGCTGCTTTGAACCATTCTGTACATCACCCATTTGCGGCAGCGTCCACCCAAGAGGACACTGGTGGATCCTCAACCTCAGCTCGAAACATATTTGCCAAACTGCTCGACAATGAGTTATACCGTGGCCAAACCTTTTATATTTTAATCTACACCGTCTTTGTAGTTTGCGTGGCGCTGTCAACAAATCTGAAGGCAGCATTTTTCTTCCGCTATTGTATGCGAATTAGTATAAATATTCATCATAAAATGTTCTCCAGCTTGATCCGTGCTCCAATCAAGTTCTTTGATGAGAACCCGTCCGGGCGGATTATGAACAGGTTCAGTAAAGACTTGAGTTCCATGGATGAAAATCTTCCCGCTGCGTTCATCGACGTGATTGAAATATTTTTGGTGATGATTGGAGTTATTTTCATTGTTGTGCTCTCAAATTATTATGTGATAGTGCCTGCCATACTACTTATTCTCAGTTTATGGCTGATCCGAGGTTTTTACATAAAGACTGCAAGAGATGTGAAACGATTAGAAGCAATTAGTAAGTTCTCAACATTTAAATAGAAGCGGAACTTAATAACCCTCAACTCTTTCAAATAGTAATGTCATGTTTTTGTGCTACTTTTTAGCAAAAAGTCCACTCTTCACTCATCTCACAGCTTCCGTCCAAGGTCTGACCACAATCAGAGCGTCTAAAAGACAAAACATTTTGATTGAGCAGTTTGACGCGATGCAAGATGTGCACTCTGCTGCATGGTTTCTTTTCATTTCGTCAAACCGTTGGTTTGGAATTTGGCTGGAAATGATCTCTGTACTTTTTCTGGCTTCCGTTACCTTCAGTTTTCTACTAATCTCTATGTGTAAGCAGTTTGCATTGAAGTATAATGTAATAATCTATAGGATAATGATGATAATTTTAAGAATAATCTTTTTGGTTTTAATCTTTAGCTCAATTGAGTGGATCTGTGGGTCTGGCAATCTCCTCAGTGTTGACCTTAACAGGCACATTTCAGTGGGGGATGCGTCAGTCGGCTGAAACTGAAAATCTGATGACCTCCGTCGAGAGAACGATTGAATACACAAAAATCAAACCGGAAGCAAAACTTGAGTCTGATCCTGAACACAAGCCACCTCCTAGTTGGCCATCCAAAGGGAACATTAAATTTTGCAATGTTTCCCTATCCTATGATAACAACACCGTTTTAGAAAACTTGAGTTTTGAAATCAAGGGAAGGGAAACGATTGGAATCGTGGGGCGAACTGGTGCTGGAAAAAGTTCCATTTTGTCAGCACTCTTCAGACTGACTGAACCCTCTGGAGATATTTTCATTGATGGAGTAAGAGTCAATGATTTGGGTCTCCACGATTTGAGAAAAAACATTTCAATCATCCCACAAGATCCCACTCTGTTCTCAGGAAGTGTGAGGTATAATTTGGATCCCTTTGATCAGTTCAATGATGACCAGTTGTGGGAAGTTTTGGAAGAGGTTGATCTCAAACACGTTGTGCCAGCGTTGGACTGGCAGGTTCAAGATGGAGGCACCAATTTCAGCATTGGCCAGCGACAGGTAAGGAGAACAGCATTTGGTTGATGATACAAGAAAATAAGTAAATATAAAGACAATTTATTCATTTATTCACAGTTGGTTTGCTTGGCGAGGGCGATTCTTCGACAGAATAAAATTATTGTGATGGATGAAGCAACTGCGAATGGTGAGCTCATACATAAACTAAAACCCAAATCCAATCTGTTATTTACATGACCTAAATTACCCCTAACTGACCAATATTTTGTTTTTCCTCTTTGAAATGCAATGATGTGCGAAATTATAGTCGATCCAAGGTAATAAAAGTCTCATTCATCCATTCGTTGAACTGTTGCAACGTTTGCTAATGAGGATTATATTGATTTGGTTTACAGAACGGATTACTTTATCCAGTCTACAATCCGCAAAAAATTTGCAGACTGTACAATACTCATGATTGCGCACAGACTTCATTCTGTTGTGGAATGCGATAATGTACTTGTTTTGGAAAATGGACAACTCAAGGTACCTTTTTGGTGTTGATATCTGTCAAAAATATATCGGAAAATCATACCAAGATGTTTTTAACTTTCATGAGTTTTTTCAATAGGAATACGATCATCCTCATATTCTTTACAAGAATCCATTCAGCCTCCTTTCCGTGATGAGTCGTCACACCGGAAAGGCATCTTATGAGCAGTTGAAGGCCACTGCTTACAAAGTAAGTCATAAAAATACACAAATTATCTCTGTTCAAGAGTAGGATTAGCTTTGGAATAAATTATTTTTACATTTTACTCACAAAGGCATACATCAAGAAATTCGGACCTCCGCTTGAGATTGAGATCCCCAAAGAATCTACTGCTACACCTGTTGACATTGAAGCAATCCTGCCAGTAACTAATGCTATCAACATTATCGAGAATGCCTCTACTAATACCAGCGACATCAGCGATACAGACTTCAATAGTGAAGACTCTGAAGTGACTGAACATTCCAAACTGTTATAGAAGTACCTAAAGCTAGCTGTTATATGTTATGAATTAGCCAACTATTTTTTAAATTTTTACTTGTTGAATGTACAAATAAAAGCCAAAGTCCAGTCAATACAATACATTTGCACTATTTTTAATTCCGTATGCATAAAACGTAAATAAGGCATACGCTGACGTTGCATACATTTCATACTCCGCTTCAATGCTAATGTGCATAAAAACCAACAGGATCCTTTTTATCCCTTAGCACAAAACTACTTTTTCTTCAACGACGACGTCTATACATAGGTGTGCAATAGCGTTCATAGTTGCTCACTTTGTTACGTTTGGTGATACTTTACATATTATTTTAAGTGGGTGATTTAGGAAAGGACGATCAGAGATTTTTTGAGGTTGACTATTGAAAAATTATTGGTTGCCGAAGCACGTTTTGAGCATCGACACCTTACACAAAAGTTTTACAACTCCCATTTAAATTAATTAGAAGTGTTCGATAAAATCAACATGGAGTCCTTACGGGACGAGAATACAGAACGGAATCAATCTGGTGACGGTGAAGAAGGAGTAGGAGTTGTTGAAATGACCAGTGTCCAGGCTTCAACCTCTGACGTCGTGGAATTGGCTGAGAACTTAATTTTGGAACAGTCAAGGTCAGTCAATTTAATTTAGCTGTCACAGGAAATTAAATTACATCTGAAAATTGATTTATGCATGTTTTTTATGCAAACGTTTGAATGTTTTGTTTTGTTGCCAACAGGTTGAAGACTTCACCAAACGCGGAAGACATTATATATGACCTTTCGTGCGTAGTATGCTTAGAGGCGTCAGGCCCTCCCCGAAGGGGTTGCCGTTGGGGTCACACCATCTGCGAAAGTTGCTATCAGGCATGGAACCTCCAAGTTTGTCCAGCAGAATTCAACGTTGGAGAAGAGCCAGAGGAAGATGGAGAAGAAGAGGAAGATGGCAAAACGACACGATTTTGTAACTCTCCGTTTTACGAGTTGAATGAGGCAGTTCGGAATGCCGAGCATTTCAGATATTTCATGAAGAACTCCACGTTTGAATGTGGAGCTCGGGCTCTTGGGTGCGATGCCATGTTATCAGGAGAAGAGATCGAGAAGCATGAGTCAGAACACTGCAAATTTCGGTAATAATTATTATAATTACGTCTGGTTACAAAAAAAATGAGTTATGAATCATAATTTGATGGGTTTCCTAATTTCTAGGTTCATCCGCTACTGTCAGTTTAGCTCATCGCAAGGTTGCTCCCAGATATTCAGCTGTTTTAGAGATAACGTGTGGCATTTGGTGCAGGATCACAACATTCCTGTGATCTTCTCGACCCAGGGCAGTTTCTGTCTTCGCTATGCCCAGTTTTTGGAAACCAGTGTGAAGGCTCATATTGGAAGTATGTTCGATGGAATTTGGAAATGATGAAATTTGAGTGTACAATATGGTAAATTATGACTTGATAATGTTGTGTCGTCTATTTTAGTTGTGCCTCTAATTCGTGGAGCTATAGTTGTTCCTGAACTAGGGAATAAAGTTTGTCTGTTGATGATGAAAGTGTTGGAAAAGGTGACTCGAATCTGGATTGGGCATTGTGGCCACTCCATTGACGATCCTCCTCTTGTTTCAACCGTCGAACTTTGCCCACCCAAGAAGTCTAGTAGTGATAAGGTATTTTGATAATAATTATTATTAATAAAATAGTGTTAGTGTGTAATTAATTTCCTGTTTGTGATTTGTGTATTAGGTAGTCCTGGAGTACAAAATTCCTGTTCGTCCAGCAGTTTCCAGCATGGTAGACGTGGAAGCGACTAAATCTTACATTGAGATCGAGAATAAGGTGTTGGATGACGGTATGGTAGTTAAAATGGACTCGGAAAAGCATTTTACTGTGCTGGTCACAATCTCCATTGACGAGACGGAACCAGAGAGAGATGAAAAGCAGGTTGAACCGAAAGAAGCAGAATTGGAGAACGTGGAGGATGATGATAAACCAGAGGAACATCTTATGAATCTCAAAACAGACATTTTGGAGGTTGTAGAGGAGAACGTTGCTGACGAGGAGGAATACGACAATAAAGAGGTTGAAACTGAAACCGTAGATGAGGTTGAGGTGGATGGTTCAGAGGTAGAAGATCATGCTTTAGAGAATGAAGAAGAACCCATCATAGTTAACGAAGATTTAGATGATGAAGAAATGTATTTTCCCTGGCTTATTGAAAAACCATCCGACCAGCCACTAACTGAAGTGGAGGAAGAGTACTTTAAGTTGTTGGATCAGATGAAGCCCACCATTATTAAGAGGAGAATGGCAGTTACGAATCGTAAGTATTATTACGTATCCTCCCAGGATAAAGCGGCAATCGAAATCCTTGGGAAGTATTTTGGTTTTGACTTTTTGCATGTTGACAATAAACAAGACGAGTAGATTTCAAAATGTATTTTAGACAAAATGTATTTATTATTAATTTATTATTAGTAGTTAAGCTTTAAATGCTTAGTTTTAAACTCTATTTGTTGTAATCCATGCGAGATAATTTGGTATATTGACGTATGCTCCTGTTAATTTTTGAATAAATGACTCATTATAAATTTAATTGAAGTCATGTTTAAATACTACTTTCATCACGTCGTGTATTATTTTACCTGGAACATTGGTCTGGCCACAATCCAATCCCCATGAAACCAATCCTGCAAGGAACCACTGTGTTCCAGTAAGGCATACAAGTCCAGCACCTCCATCCCCTGTACATGCATCCCTACTAGTTTCACCTCCAGCGCATATGAAACTTTGTTGATTGAATACAAATGTAGCTCCAAGTCTACTCGCTGAAAATCTCGCTTGACAAGTTGGCCCATCCAAAATTGGAACATCAACTTCTCGCATGGTTGTTTGATACTGATTACTGGCAAAAGAACTTGCGCCGAAACCTGCTGTCCAACATCTGCCCCACAATTTCGAGTCTAATTGCTTAAAATGTTTTGCATAGTTTTTTGTTTGGAAATTTTATAGCAATTACGTACCTCTGTCCAGAATAAACTGCGCCAACAGCAGGCAAGCATATTGAACGAATGTGAGGATTAAAATTAAAATCAATAGCTGTTGCTAGCTTCAAAACTGCAATGTCATTCACTAAATTGACGCTATTAAAGGCTTCATGAATTCTTATGGCAGAGACTGCGATCTCTACCAGAGGATTTGGTTCTGTAACTGCATTTATAATGTACTCCCCCAAACGGACTCTCAAAACTTGTCTAAAAACAGGAAAAAATGTTGGAAATCCAAAACTACAATTAATAATTAAGCATAATTATTTGCTTACGTGGCTGGGCTGACTTTGTGAGCCGCAGTCAACACTGTATTTGCATCCAGCAACACTCCTGTCCCAATGAGGGCATTGTCAGACACACGGAATATTAGAGCTGTCCATGGATATGCAGCGTAGGCAGCCTAAAGTCATTAATGAAGTCAAATTTTAGATTAATTTTTAATGTGACTAATTGTAAGTAGGATTTATTTATTGTCACCTGTCCAACACCCGGAAGAAATGTGTTGGCAATGTTAGGTCGAATTCCACAAGTGGATGGAGGGATCGTGGTTGGAGCTGCCGTTACAGGATTGGGATTGATCAAGTTGCAGCAGTAAACTTGACCGACAGCACAAACAACTGGAGGATTCTGTGAATTCCCATACAATCACTTCGCTTCATCTACTTTTTTATAAAAATCAATGCCATAAAGTTCAATTTAAGAAAAGCGCTGGACAATTACATTATTCACGATTCTTGGGTTCAGCGTTCCGGAGCCATCCGCACAGTTGGCAGTTGCTGTGCACTGACAAGGAGTTGTTGGATTGATTATCACCACTGAATTAGAGGTAGTAGCAGGAGATGGTGTTATTATTGTTATCGGAGGGGTGGTGGTTATCGGTTGAATTCCACCTCGGGAAAGGTGAAACAAATGAAAGACAATAAAATTAGGAGCTTTTCCATATTACGTGAATAATTTTTATTTTAATCCTTTCATACATACCTTGTCCATGGGAAAGCTTTACTAACTCACTGATTAATACGAAGAGAAAAAACTTTAACATTTTTAGGACGAAAAATATTATGCTGTTTGAAATAAGAGTGTTTTCACTTTCATGCAGGCAAGTTATGTTGCACAATGCAAGTATGAATGATCAATGAACGTATTGACTGCCGATTCATCTCGGTATAATATGCTTTTGCAGGTTTTGAAACGTCAAAATAATAGTCATCGCCCCATTAGATTGACTTAATGAAGGCCTGAGAAATGCGCGTGTCATGTTGCTAATATTATGTCTACAAAGCAAAAAAACATGTAAATTACGTTTGGTCCATTTGGCCTGATTATGTCAGTTGAAAATTAACTTAAAATATCCAAGTTCATGCTCGGACAAAAGAGTGCATATCAATTGGTGCAATTTGTGGATAATTTGTTGGTGAGTCACATGTGTATTTACATGTAGATTTCGTATTGTAGCATGTGATGTGATGCGTAGCCAGTTTTATAAATTCTGTTAGAATGCATCATAAGCGTCGGTGGATGGCTGGCGTTGGCAGATAACAAATTTCTAGGAAAAGGAAACAATTACGAAGAAATCAAGGTCGCTCAGCATTAAATCCAGTTATATGTTTGGTAATTTTATGTTACATACAATATAGTAATTGATGCGTATAGTTTTTCCAGCTCAATCAGTTTTTGTATAGCTTTACATGCCATAATATCAATTATACTTATTCAAAGCCCGATTGGAGACCTCACACCGGTAATGAATGGTCCACGTGTGCCTAATGGGCTATACCGCAAAGTGCATTAGTTCAGTTTGAGAGGTCACGCTTAAAAAAATTCCCATGGAACCTTAAGCAGCTGAAGCAACGCTGAGAAAACTAATTTATTTTGGCATTATAGATTTAAAAAAAAGTCTTATGAAGTCTTTGAAAAGCTTTCGACCGCTTACAGGAATATGTTTATGAATGACACGTTTACTGAATTAAATAAAGTTTGCCAGTCCAGCAAACAATGATGGGAAAACCTCGTCTGCTTTTGATAATCTTCACGGTAGCTTTGTTGAGCTTTGTCTGCAAACAAACTGTTGGTCAACCACGTCACAGTCCTAACCAACAAAATCCTGGCCGACCAGGTCAACAAAATCGGCCTCCACCTCCAGGCCAAGGACCTCCGCCTCCAGGCCAAGGGCCACCACCTCCAGGCCAAGGGCCTCCAGGTCAAGGACCACCACCTCCGGGCTATGGGCAACCGCCTCCAGGTCAAGCTCCGCCACCTCCAGGCCAAGGGGCACCACCGGGCTATGGGCAACCACCTCCAGGTCAAGCTCCACCACCTCCGGGCTATGGACAACCACCTCCAGGTCAAGCCCCACCACCTCCAGGCCAAGGGGCACCACCGGGCTATGGGCAACCACCTCCAGGTCAAGCACCACCACCTCCGGGTCAAGGACAACCACCTCAGGTCGCGGCCCTCAACCTCAACCAATTCCACCAGGCCAGCAACCTCCTTCACAATATCCTCCACAAGGTATACCTCCAGCTCAAGGCCAACCTCCACAATTTCTTGGCGAGCCACAACCAAATCCAAACCTGCAACCGGATATAATTCCACAAACAAATCAAGGAGGTGTAGTAAACAATCTTCTCCTAGAGTTGCCACCGGATGAAAACGCCCCACCTCCGTTAACTGAAGTATTTTTATATAATTATGCATGTACCGCTTTATCTTCTATCGTTTAATCTTACAATAAACTTTTCTTTACATAATTTTTGTCACAGGACGAAAAGGATATCGTGCAGGAGGCAATAAATAAACTAGCCGAAGAAATAGTTGAGTCCGTGGTAGAAGCCATAGAAGAAGACGAAGCATTGGCCGAAGAAATTGACATGGCTAAAAGAGAAGTTGAAGGGGGTGGACGAAGAAATGTTGCGCCAAGGAGTGTCATGTCCATTTCATATGGAACTGGCTTCCTTTGTTTGATGGCTGTCATTGCAGCAGCTTAAAATATCTTAAGCATCTTAAGTTCTATTCAAGTACTTATTTAGCACTATATTTAATTTTTACAAGAAACAAGCTAATTCTAGAGCTGCGTTTACTGAAATAAAAATTCATTAAAACCCACAAAGCATCAAGTATTGATTCTGTTTTCAATCTGGACATACTGCATGAATTATAATTTTATGATGGTAAAAGTTGCACTTGTTGCGTGAGAATCTATTTTGGGCCTATATTATATCACTGCTGCAGCTCAATTACTTGATTACAATAGGGCTTGGCTTGTATCCAGTAATAATTTCAATCAATTTACATGGACGTCACGAAAGTTAAGTGTTTCCCAGATTTATTGAAGAATCGCGTGTCAAAGTCAATGATAGTGATAAACATGAATGTTTACAGGTGTGAGATTTGTCAAACTACACCTAGTTGGTAGTCGACAATTGAGCTGCCTTGATCTGATTTTTGGTTTTAAAAAAACTCGACAAATTAACAACCCGATTAGTAATGGATATCCATCAATTATGTGAATTAGCAGGGTATTTAGTGGCTCTTCTTCTTCCGCTAATTTTCGTTTTAATTACATACGCGCGATGGAATTACGGAACATTAGAGCAATTAGGCATCCCAGTAATTGTACCGTCCTTCATATTTGGGAGTGATCCGCAAGGATACAGAAAAGTACAGCATTTGGAGGACTACCGCAGGTTTAAGGAACATGGCAGTTTTTATGGGGTACACTGAGATTTCTTTTAAAAATTAGCAATCGGTACAAATCTTTATAGTTTTCAATGAATTTTATTTAGTTTTATGAAGGTCGGACTCCTCAAGTTCATATTTGCGATCCCGAACTCGTCAAACAAATCCTCATCCGTGACTACGACTATTTCAGCAACCGAAAGCAGTTCAACTTGGGAAATCCGATTGCCAATGAAATTCTGGACTTTCAACCAGAAGTCAAATGGAAATACATGAGGGCTGTGATGACACCTCTCTTTGCCCCAAGTCGCATTCGACACATGGCAGAAATATTACAGTCGATTAGTGAAGAGCATGTTGATAACTTAAAGTCCAACTTTACACCCGGTTCTGGCCCAATGAAATTTGAATTTAGAAGGTATAAAATGCAAGAATGCTTTGCTACCACTATTTTATTACAAGTTTAAATGATAAATTTGAAATTTTCTTTTAAAAAGTTATCTAGGGTCGCTGCTAACGGATGTTATTGGCCGATGTTATCTCAACATCACTTTTAATGACCGACTGGATCCAAATAGCCACTTTCTACAACTACTCAAAGACCTCATTCGAGAATATTCTGATTATGATATTAAACATGAACTAATCCGTAAGTTAACTGATATAAAATCAGGAAACCCCAAGATTTTTATTTTGGATAAATTATATATTTCTGTTTTACAGGATCCTTCCCGTTTCTCACTTGGCTTCATCCCATAATGCCCTCAAAAGCTTTGTCCCAATTCAAGGTCACACTTCTCAACATAATCAAAGCAAGAAATGCATCCTCACCCAATAAATTAAACATGGGACAAGGTCTGCACGACCTCCTTTCAAAACTTGACAATCCTGACCTCAAATCATTGGGAATGAACGAGAACACGGGAGTGGCGTTAGCACTAGAAGCCTTTCTTGCAACCTTCGACTCTGTTGGAAATCCTCTCTGTTTTCTAGCCTATTTCTTGGCAAAAAATCCTCCAGTTCAGGATAAACTTTTGAAAGAGGTTGATGAGATCTTTGAAAGAAGTTCCTCAGAAAATATATTCCATGACATGAGGTACCTTCAGGCCTGCATCCAAGAAATGTTTCGGTTAATTCCACCCTTTTTCCGGTTAGAGCGAGAGTGCACAAAAGACTGGAGGAACGAGGAGAAAGGCTTAACTATCAAGAAGGGAACAGTGGTTATCATTCCAGTTTGGCCGCTGAATAGACATCCGGATCACTATGAAAATCCAGAAGATTTCATTCCAGAACGATTTTTGAATCAGGATAACAGCAAAAATAGCACTTATGCCTTTGCTACGTTCGGACACGGCCCAAAAAACTGCGTGGGACAGAAGTGGTCGTACGAAATGTCGGCAATAATCATGGCCACTTTTCTAAAACAGTTTAGGTTTCAGTTATCGAATCAAGGTAGAGCGGATGAGAGCCATATTAAATGGAAGCCAGGGAGCTCCTTCATTCTTAAATTTGAGCCAATTGTTCTGGAAATTGTCAGTAGAACATAATAATGAAAATGAAATACAATGAATAAAGAACCTTGACGCAACAAAAGCGATACAGGCATTACACATGTAAAAATACATAATATTATGACCTAATTTCTTTAGCTCATTATGTTTCAATCCTTCATTCGTATAAATCATAAAACATAAATATTTCAACACGCTGTATTATTAATTTTCTGTACATCACGAAAATGGGTCTGATCTCATCTTGTCAACAATTTAATAAACTGTTTGTAAATTTATTAATAGCCGCTATACTACACATTTTGGTGTGCCCGATACTTGAAGCCAGGCTAACTTGTCGTAAGTCCCCTGCAAAAATCCCCCTCAAATTGCAGGGAACCTTTGTCATCGACCAAAGTTATCAATTTCTCGCAGATTCCTCAGGTTATATATCAGAAGTGAAGTACTTACTATTGGACGTGGTAGCGGATCTTGAGCAACTGTTCCAGGAAACGGAATTTGCCCTCACTTCATTTTCCAACTACAATGATTTACCAGCCAAGGGGTTAAGCAAAGAGTATGATGATAGTGCGCAAGTTTGAAAAAAAATAATTGCAAATAATTTTGTAAATCATCAGTTGTTATAATATTATGTGGTAATACAAAGGTCTTTTTTAGAGACACTTGCTACAGACGTCAGATCGGGTTTAAGGAGATGTTAGGTTCTGACTTTGAAGAAATTGAGCAGTTTTTGAAAGCCGGAAGATATTGGGAAACTGTATCAGCGCTAACTGCTGTAGCACTTAGCGCAGTAGACCCGAGTCTAGAGTGGGAGCCAGTTGGAGACAAAACGACGGTGAAGGTCCTCTTTCTCATAACCGATAAGCGATCAAACGATCCTGGAAATCATGCGGGGTTTCATGCGAAAAATGGAGAAATTAAAGGGGATGGAACGGATGTTTCTTGCAACCACCAAATACCAACAAACAATTTGGTAGGAGATATAGCCAATAACAATAAAATGTACATAATTGGATTCTTCCACTTGGATACTTTGAGCTATTGGGAGACAACGCTGAATAACTTACTACCAAAGAAAATCCTTGCTCTTAGCTTTCTTGATGATTTTTCCATTGTGATTTCGGATGTGGTGACAAACCTGAGGAAGTTTGTGTGCAAAGATTTCGCGAGGGAGTATAATGCAAGGCCAAAACCAACTGGAGCAACAACGAAAAAACCTAAAGTGACCAAACGAACAACGACAACTCTAAGACCAACGGAAAGACCGGTTGATCAACCGTATAATACACTTGGGCCTAGGTTTTTACCTATGTAATTAAAATGGAGGAGTTTTCATTGATAAGCCGTTTAAATTAATAAACTATTAAATTTTATTATCATTTCCTGCGATAATTGAGCTATTAAATTAAGTGCTTTATCAAGTTGTATTTCCAAAATTGTGGATATCCTTCGCCCAAAAAGTCCGACAGGATAAATCACACCTTCTTTTTTATTAAACTAATCTTGAGTTCAACTTTTAATGACATGTTTGGGAAGTCTGATTCCCATAATTAAACGAATTATATGAAAGTTTATAGTTGCGATAATTAAAACGTACAAACAAAAAGTATGTTTTTGTAACTGCTTCATTCACTATTGTCCATTAAATGTTCGCCATCACAAAATGGTTCTGGTGAATTTGTGGAAGGTTTTTGTTCATCTCGATCATAAATTCATTACGGGAACATGACAAGCTTAAACATCTTCAGTTTTCAGGGTCATCAAGCCTGCCCATTGTTAGTAAGAGAGTAATGAAGTAATCATAATGTAAACAGATTTGCGAAGTACACGTCCACTAGCATTACATTATAATAGCAGTATAGCACATGTTAAAAATATAGTTGTTTCTTATTATATTGCTTTGAACGCATGTACGGTTCATTATAAATTATGCCGCTACTGACTGGTTTTAAGGTCAACCGGATGTACATAACGCTTTTCAGCTTGGAGTACCATTATAAACTGTGAAGCTAAGCTCCAAACTACCACCACCATTCAATATAAAATGCAGACAGATAAACTATAATCACTCATGCGCAACTTTTTTCATAATGAATTTATGCTCTTTTCTTTTTGTTAGCGATTTAATGAAGGATGTAAATGATTCATGTTTAATTTGTACTTCTCCAAACGTTGGTTCGTTGTTACCCTTCATAACGTGTACGGCTAATATCAAACCATGTCCATATCCAACAATTAGATTCACCAAAACTAAATAACATTGTTGAAGATATTATTATGATCAAGAAAAAATTATAAATTTATGATCTACTCCTGCATGTTTGGGATATTACTCAAAATTCTGTCCATGAGAAATGAATTTCTTTAAAAAACAGTAATATGCATCATGTTGGCCATGGCTTCATTTAACAAAAAAGCTTGTTTTCTGGATACTCACTATATAACCCTACTCCTACTACTTTAAAAGATATGTTGGAGGCTTAATAAGAAATTTGGAGGCATCTGCATCGCCAGTACCTTTTCGATCATTATCGATTGAACGTTGAGTGGGTGAAGACTGGCTCTGAAGAAGGCTGAAAAGCATTGAGGCTTCAAAATGGAAAAGTATACTCTAATTTCGGTGTCTGGTGCAATTATTTTATTGCTGGCTGTCATTAGCCATGTTTCTGCAATTAGTGTTTCGGAAGAGCTGCAATTAACTCCAGAACAGAGGATGATGTTAGACAAGGTAGCTTCTTAAATAATTTCATCATTCGCCTTTTCATCAGTTTTTAATATAAACTCGAAGTTGATTAAATTTCTCAAAATTAGTTTAAAGCAATGGTCTCCTCAAAACTGGAACAAGATTACATGAAAGATGACATTTACCTTCTTCGCTGGCTCAGAGGTATGAGATGTAGGCTGTATAGGCAGTGATTTTTCTGCATTTAATTTTTGGAAAACCTTTTAAAAAAATTGTTTCCTTTCAGCCAAGGATTACGATGTCAAAGAAGCAGACAAATTGTTGAATGAGGTATATATAAAACTACTGCTGGATATGTGTGCATTATAAGGATTTTTATAATGGTGTTTGAAAATGTATGAATTTTAGAACCTTCGTTGGAGAAAAGAGAAAAATATGGATACAATTCATCAAGAAGATTGGAGTGACATGACCAAGGATTATCCTTACCACATTGGTGGTTTTGACAAAGAAAACCGCCCACGTTAGATTATACTAAAACTATTTAATTACATTTGTTACTAGATCACAAACCGTTTGGCTATTTGTATTATCCTTCGAAACGTTTATTGGGGCATTATGAACTTGTTTGAATTTTCTATTTAATTCTTCTTGAATCGTAATTGATTTTTCAATCTTGTATTGTACAAATTCAATATAGTTGGAACCGTTTCCATCCGAGACTGGGATATCCGAAAAACAGCCCTTCAAGGCAAGCTCCCACGCTTACAGCGCTATATGGACAAACTGATGGATGAGATCTCGATGAAAGTTGTGCGACTTCGTAGCGAAGGGATGAATGTCACTCGTTGGGTTCTCTTGACAAACGTGGAAGGATTCAATGTTGTTCAACATGCCTGTTCTTCCTGCACTCCTTTGTGGGTAAACTTTTTGCGTTCCTATGAAATGCATTTCCCTGGCACAGCCGACTCTATAATCGCTATAAATGGTAATACTCCAAAGTTTAACATTCATATTATCTTGTTTTTAATATTTTTTTTTATATATTAATCATGATTTTCCCTAACAATTTAATAGCTCCTGAAACGTTTAATCTTCTCCTTCGCCTTCTGAAACCTTCCATCCCGGCTGCGTCTCGTGAAACTGTCAAGATACTCGGAACGAATAAAAAAGCTTGGATGGCCAACTTGGATGAAATTATTAGTAGAGATCAAAGGACTAAGGAATATGGTGGTACTAAGGAGTACTCGTAATCATAAATGTTACGAGTAAAATTATTATCAGACTATTTTAATAAATTAATCAAAGTTTTGCAATTTCATAACCTCCTACCTGTTGACACAGTTGTATTAAATTCTTGTGTTTAATTTTTACTTTATGGCTAAACTATGCCATATTCATTAATTCGGTAAGATTTTCCTTATATAGTGATCCTGTTTATTTTCAAATTTATTTTAAAATGAGCAATAGCTCGTGAATTCCAAACCTAAACCGATTTACAAAATCAGATACCTGAACTTCAGAATGCGTCTAAATAAATATTTGCTTGAAGCAACGAATAGCATCTACACCCAATACTACACACCGCATGTAAACTCAACACATAAAATTATGAATGTAAAAGAGTATCTGACTGGATACCTATATTACAATACTATATAACTTTGCAGACTCAGAGTTATGTGCGTACAATGTTGTTCAAAAATATACAGTCGCAGCAAAGCGAAGACCACATAGGATATTCCTTCATTGGATTTGAAAAGTACATGCGTATATAGCGTAGTTGTAGTAAATACAGAGATCCAACATGGGTAAAAAAGTATAAGCAGAATTCTTCCTTGTTTGTTACTCATCCCATGGATATGGGTATACTCTCCATATATAGTGTCGTAGCCTGCCTGTAAACAAATCTCTTAAAAATATCTTCAATTTCATTAGTCTTTCCTCTTTACTTGCACTAATGTCAAATGAAATCTGATCTGAAACCCAAATTAAATTGAGTTCAAAGTAGTCACAGTTTCTTCATTGAAAATCTATTTGCCTTTACAGCCTCTTACATTGAAATTAGTGGACCAAAACAAGTTAAAAATGCTGAATATGTACCATTCAAGACCTTCTGGCTCCGTCATTCTTTCGTTGTCGTAGCTCGCAAAATATTTTGGTGAAGCAAGCTCATCCTCACACTCTCTTCTTCATGAAAAAAAACCATGCAAAGTGACAGAAGTCGTGTGGCTGCTGCCGAAGATAACTCTCGTGTCCAAAAGAAGCTCTTATCTTGTTGTGCAAATTGTTCAAGAGCTTTTCATAATAACGAAGAGAAAATCACGGAGATTGTTGGGAAATATCCCCCAAACCATTATGGAAAATCGGCACAATTTAGCCAAAATAATGGAAACAAATGTTTCAACGGTGGAAATAGGAGCGGCGATGACCTTGATAGATCAGTGCCAGAAACAGGAGCCGCTTCAGGAAATGATGAGCAACATCAAGAGCTACTACTTTTGATAAGTGATAATGATGCTGACCAAATGAATTTAGCAAATGGGGGACTAAATCCGGGTATAATAAAAACTGAAGCAACTACCACCACAGCAATTGTCTTTGTTACTGCTTCAGGAACCGGGTTCGAGGGGCATCATGATTTGCGATCCCACGATGAGTACCAAAATGAGGGTCTCCTTCTTGGAAATGGAGGTAGAAGAAATGGGAATCAAGATGAGTCTACAGCACTATTTTTGACAATGTCTGGAAATGAGGATAATGATGATGAAGAGAAAGTTGATGGGTTTCGTGTAACCATTTTGGAAGCAATGTCGATTGTATTTGGGTTTCCGTTGGGCGAAGGAGGAGATACACTTCCGTTTAGAAAGGGTGAACCTTGCGCACTGTGCCAAGATTGTGGGCATTGGATGACAGCTCTTTATCAGGCGTTCCAGGAGTTGCAGAATTTAGCTGATGAAACTGCATATATTTCTAAAGGGTTGAATACACTTCATGAAACCATTACAAAAGCTTTCGCTGTCGATGATGACAAGACGAACTACAGTGGTCGTGGCAAGAAACGGGCTTCCAGTACAAAAGAAAAACACAATTTAAAAACTCAAGACGTTCAACAGTCTGTTGCTACTACTAGATTGGAGAAATCATTGTCAACTGATTCAATCAACGCCTCGTTAGACGAGGAAAATGTGTGCCACGACTATCCTTCTTCCCCTGATCTCACCCAAACTATTGCTGAAGGGTCAACAGAAGTTATTACGGGTAACTTTCTCTTTACTTTTATACTTTCACTAACTTATAAAGTGACCAAATGATTTGATCATCTCGGATTTTAAACTAGAAAGCGGGCAAAAAATCCGGACATCAACCCGCACAAGGAAAATCAAGAGACCAACTGATTTCGGGGAAATCCCTTCGATATCAACGAGAGAGGAAATTGTTTCTTCAGTTCGTGGGCCCAACTTAAAAAACAATTGTAAGCAAAATATATTGCCATGAACAAGGATAACTTATTGACAGACGAGTTGAGTACTTACCATGTATGAAACTAATTTTCTTCTTGTAGATTTGAGAGCAGCGTCAGTCTCAGAGAAATCCGAAGATCTGGATGTTCTGTTGCTGGAAATGTGCGGAGACGCATACTACAACGAGTCAAACTTGGAGACTCAACCAGATGGAAAATTTAAATGCCCGGATTCCACCTGTTTGAAGGCTTTTAAGAATTTGAAAATGTTGAACAGGCATGCACTTTTGCATGACCTAGAACGTCCTTATAACTGCTTAAAATGTGGAATTGGTAAGGAAGCTATGATTTGTATAAGCATATCAATTATCCAGATTGTCCAATCAATGTCAATTATTTTTTTATTATCTCTAGATTTCAAAAACAAGCAAGCAATTAAAGAACATATTCTGAGGGGTCATCAACCTGCCAATAAAGAGCAATTAAGCCGGAAACTAAGAGACAGACCAGCTCCAACTATCAGCAGTAAACCACAACCCCAGAAAAAGTTTTCACAGCTCCGTAAAAAGTATTCTAAACTGAAAAAAGAGAAACAAAAATGTGACCATTGTGATGCCGAGTTCCTGAACAAGCGTGGCTTCAAAAAGCATTTGGCAAGCCACCGAAAAGACTCGGTTCCAAGTCGTTGTACCACTTGTGACCAAACATTTCCTTCAATTCCTGCTCTCACTCATCATGTCAACGACGTCCACGAAAAGAAAGTCAAGGACATTCATTGCCCAGAATGTGGTTCTCCTCACAGTGATTACAACGAGCTAGAAACTCATTTTGAATCTGTTCACAAAGAATCTTTAAATCAGTGTTTTTCCTGCCCAAAGTCTTTCTACTCGCTTTCCTATCTCGAGCTGCACCGCCAAACAGTTCACAAACTAGAACTTGCAGAAGGTGGAACAGCCCAGGCGGAAGCGATTCTTAGTGATATTTTAATGAATCATGACGGCGATGATGAAACTGAACCTGGAGAGCGAAAACAAGATGGACTACTAAAGATAACCAGTTCCCATTCTCTTGCAACTTCAACGTCTTCCAAGACCGGACCATTCAAGTGCAACAAATGTGGAGAAGTTTTCAAACACAAAAAGCCTTACAATCTTCACGTCTTGTTCCACAACGAAGCTGAGCCCCAATTCGGCTGTAGCCAGTGTCCAAAAAGATTTTTCCAGGCAAAGGGTCTCAAAACGCACATGTTAGTTCATACCTCGGATAATCCACAAGTTTGTAAAGACTGTGATAGAGTTTTTGCAAGACCAGACCATTTGAGAAGGCACAGGGAAGTCATACACTGTCAAGATCGGGATAAAAAACCAAAGAGGATTTATAAAAAGGGAAACAAAATGACAGAGCATCGTTGTAAAGAGTGCGAAAAGACTTTCACCAGGAAAGAGTACTTGCGATTACACATGCGAATCCATACAGGTAACAATTGATTTGACATAATTGAGCTGCTCATATTTATGGAAATTAGGGTTATTTTGACTTTTTAAAAGGTGAGAAGCCTTACATGTGTTCTATATGTGGTAAGACATTTCGAGATCCTCGGAATCACGCTCAGCATCTCGTTACTCACAAGACTGATCGTCCATTCTGTTGCAGGTACGAACTAAAAATTTGCCGACTGATTTTGATTTGAGATCATTTATGATATTTTAACGACAACTTTGCCCTTTTAGTGTATGCGGGCTAACTTTCAAACGCGCCCATCATTTGCATGACCATGAAGGAACCCACAGAGATGATGTGGCCCGCCCATTCGTATGCACACTACCGTTCTGTGGAAAGGCATTTAAACTGAGAAAACATTTGATAAGCCACGAGCTCGTTCACACTGGATCTCGGGACCACTCCTGCAACGTCTGTGGGAAGGCATTCAACAGGTTAATTGAGAAAAATGTAGTATTTAATATGGAATCAGAATATAAGTAAGCAAAACGAATGAATTTATTTATGTATGGTTTAAAATAGAAAGGACAATCTTCGTCAGCACATCAATAAGGTGCATGGAAAAGATTTGGCAAGTGTTGAAATACCACCACCACCGCAAAAAGCAGTAGAAAGCCGATCACAAATCAAACAAGAGCAGTTGAAAACTAGCTCGGAACAACCCGTAGCCAAAACTTCCGGTGTGCCAATTGTTGTTAGTACTGCTGGTGGAGTGGTGGGTAACCCGCTAACGGAAGTTCTTCAGATTATACCTGTGACTTCATTGACAACACTTCCTTCGTCCGCTGTCATACAAGCAACGTTGGCTCCAAATGCAATTACCCATTTTACATACACACATCTTTAATACTGAATTTCCGATATTTATTTTTAATCAGTCATTATGATTTTTACTAACCAAACCTAAAGTCTGATATTTAATTACTAACTAATTTATGGGTATTTGATGGTATTTAGACTGAAAAGACTTATGAAAAGAAAAGTGAAATTAAACACGTTGGTTATGATTATAGAAGAAGGCATATATATTTTATTACTCCTTTATCAATATTACACAGTTGTCAGTTAAAATAAAAAGACACGCTTACAAATACTGGATATACACAATCACTTTCACTTTGCTGTCTAGAATTAATGTTTAAAAATATCATTTCTCTGGTAAAGCCACCTCACTACTGTTTATAATTCATACATTAAAATGAAGTACTGGAACTAGTTACATGTATTCTATTTCAAAAAGTGGGCATAAAATGAATTATCAAGTAAACAATTATTATTTCATATAGTTAAAAACTGAAGTTGTTCCGGCAGTTCTGGTATGTAAAATAACGCACGGCAGAGTTAAAAAAGAAAGCTCACAAAAATATGTATATTTAACATTACTTTGGGCTGACTAGAGATTATCTTTTATAAGCGTCATAATTTGATTGCTGAGTGTGTGCGAATTCGATAAATAACACTAATAGTAATAATTATTTCTTAGGTAAAAGGCACTGTACATATCACTGCTAAAGTGCTAATCAGAAGTATAAGAAATACTACTGGCTTGAGAGATCTCGTTGTCACTAGTCCCTCTTTCACTTGGCATACTGACATCCATGATATCACTTTGGTTTAGGCTGCTATTATCGCCCTCGTTCGCTGAGCTTTGCATGATGTCAGCCATTCGTGACATTTCCAAATCGCTCTCATTTCCTGAACTATCACCACCATCCTCATCACGAGTCCTTTCAAAAAGAGAAATTGATGAGCTATTATTGCTGTTCTCATTCATGGAGACTGGAGCAGTGCTGTGTTGGGATATTGACATTGGCGTAGCCACTTCTTCTAAAATTAACTCAGTTTCATCAGTGAACGAATATTCTGGGGACGATTCAACAACTTGGGTAACCTCTTCTTCACATGCTGCTGGGATATTCATTCTTTGTGTGACTGCGTTTCCATTGTTGGAATGATAATACCTTCTTCCATTGTAACTTGTTGCAATAATCTGAGTGGCTGCACTGCTGCTGGGGAAAGGAACAATTTCCTCTTCACGTGCTGCTGGGATATTCATTCGTTGTGTGATTGCACTTGCATTGTTTGAATGATAATATCTACTTCCATTGTGACTTGATGATGGTATAATCTGAGTGGCTGCACTGCTACTGGGAAAAGGAACAATTTCCGTATTTTCCAAGACATTATAATCCTCTTCCTCCTCCTCTTCTTCTTCATAATCTATTGTGACCTGCCGTCTTCCGCCATTTTTCCTTCTTTCAGTAATAAACGCGAGCAACTTCTGCTTCAATTCAGCAAATTCAGTATAAGCCTTCAGCCCTTTTTTCACCCAGCCAGAAATGTAAGGTGCGTTTTGTCTTTGTCCCAAACGGCTGTCAATTAAAATCAATGCGCCCCAATCGTTAGCGTGTCTCACGCAACGCCCAAACCCTTGGTTCATGGCTCGATACGCCTGTATCGTATATATACCATTCAGATCCTGACAGCATATTTTCTCCAGGTTTTTTCTTCTTCCTTCTGTTGTCATTGTACTCCTTTTTTGACACTACTTCAACAGCCCCGGCATTTGAGTATGGAATTCCAACAGTGATGACAGCTCTGGCTTGTTCATCAGCAAAGTCTATTCCTTCACTGACTTTCCCACGGAATACTGCGAACAAGATGCATCCATTAAAGTTGTAACCTCCTTTCACTTTCTCCGCGTAGAGTTCCATATCCCGTTTAAAAATAGCTTTGTTTTTGGATTGTTCAAAAAATATCATCTTCTTCCTTCCAATTTGATCCAATATTGTGTTGCCAGACCTAGGATATTGAGCCCAGCGCTGTTTAAGTTTTGTCATTAAAGGATACGATGGTAAAAAAACAAGGATTCCATTAGGCACAGTGTTGCAAACGTGTACAATAATATCCCCAATTTCATCCTGGACCTCGGGATCATCTTGAACGATTTTAATTAGTTTAAGTGGTGTGCTTCGTGGTCCCACAGATACTACACCTGTCCACACATTATCTTTGGGTATAACATGGTCCGCCTGAAGCGTCACTGCAAACTTTGTCGCCAACTCACTAGCAAATGAGCTGAGAGGTGTTAGAGTACCTGAAGCAACAATTATTGAAAACGCGCTATCTCTCAACACCCGGAACCCTATCGCTGGGTTGAGACAAATTATTTGAAACGTGAAAAAATAATCATCTTCGGGTTGCTTTTCAGCAACAGGAGTACCAGCTTCTCCTCTTCGCGATCTACTTCGTCGAAGTGGCTGCTGCTGTTGTTGAGGCTTGGGTTCCGGAGGATTAGGATTATGAGTTCGTGTCAGGTACCCTTTGAAATCTTGGACACCTCCTATACCATCCTTTTCTTCTTTAAAAAGGTAACTCAGCGACTGGTTTAGACCCTTGAAAAATGCACGAAAGACGATCCCAATCTCACTGGCGAGTGCGACCCCTCCATCAGCGTAATAATCTTCATTTTCATGATCCCCATCCTTATCTGCATTTACGGATTCCACCATTTTAACACAATTTTCTACCATTCGCCCAGTCATTTTCATTTCAGTTAGCGAATTCAGTAATTTTTCAGACTCGTAGGGTTGGTGAACTTCAGCCTGTTTGTTAGGTGATCGAGTTTTTATCTGCAATCCATTTTGTTTGATCCATGTACTCCAACCTTTAAGAATCTCCGAAAGGTTCAACAAGTTCGTCATTGTAACAGGCGATACTTTTGCCCCTTCCCCTGACGCGTTAATATTCCAGATTAAATTATCAACGAGCAGACGAATGTTTTCGTCCAGTCTCTTCACATCAATACTGAATGAAAATGAGTTGCGGCAAATGTCTTCAATATTGTGAGCTTCGTCAAATACAAGGACGCTGTTGACGTAGCGAATTTTAGCTACCTCTCGTATGCTCGGGAATATCAAGTAATTGTAGGATAAAAATACAATGTCTGCGTTCGACTGAAGGGCTCTACTCCCATAATAGGGACAGCCTGTGCAATTCCTCCCTTCAGTTTTCAAGTCTTCAAGATCAAAAGCACCTCGTTTTTGAAAAGGCTCAAACTCCTTTCCCAAAACGGGAGGTGGACGATAAAATGGACAAACTGGCTCTAGAAGTTTAGGTTGAGGTTTCCTATTAGGATTTCGAGTATCGCCTGTTTCACTGTCATCCCATGGTCCGACCTTGCTCTCGTAATTTGCTTTTATTTTTTCTCGCCTGTAATAGTTTTTAACCATTGTACTGCAGTAGTCCTCCATTGTCACCTTTCTGCTTTTTGGTTCTTATCTTGACTTTGTGCTTGTGTTGTTCGACTATTTTGACTACTGCTGTCGAGATTCACCTCTTCAACGAGATTTTCATAAATGCAGGTGACTTCCCGACTTCCCAAAATGGTCATTTTCACTTCTTTGTAAGCAGAATTTTTCAACTGTTTTATTACTTGGGCGATTTGGGAGTGTGTTCTTGTAGCATAAAAAATTCTTGGAGGTCTCGTGGGATCAAATATATACTTTCTTGTGCAGTACGCACAAACTGCGTCCAGCTCCCGTTCCTCTTCAGTTAAGGTTTCGAAGTTTGTACTGGTTACAGGTTGCACATCTGGTTGATCACCTTTGAGTTTCTTTGGAGGGCTTTCAAAGTTGGTGGAGGAAGGCAATAAATCTAGCTTCCTTGGTGTAACTGGACAAGAAGAAGACTCCCGTTGTGATCTAATTGGTGAAGCATTTGTTGGTGGAGGTGATTGTGCCTCCATTTTCAGGGGTGTAGAGTTCCTACTAGGACTGGGAGATGGTATTTTAAAAGGGGAAGGGGAGTTTGCTGAAGTTGTGCTGCTAGGACTGACAGTAGTATAGTTATCGCTTCCTCCAGGCGTTCTTGGAGTAGCTGGAGTCAGTGGTGTCTCAACTATTGTGGTTGCACATAAATACAATTTCCCAAAGGTAGTTTTCCGCTTAAAGGTAACTGTAGTATCGGGACTTTTGATGAAGCCGCATGTACAACCTCCCATTTTTGCAACTGCTGCCTCAACAATACTTTTGCAGTTGTCGTTAGTATTGTAACAATGCTGCTGCCATCCAAGGAGTGCACAAAGTAGAGCTGCCGTTTTTCCTGGTGAAAGAAATTTCGTCTGTAAAACATTTGCCAACTTGTTTTCTGAATGTGAGTAAAGAACGTTAACATACCAGTTCCAGTTGGAGACTCCAGCAAACAATTTTCTCCAGTTGTCACCCCCTCAATAATTTTCTGCATCATTTGGCGCTGACTTTTATATGCCGTGTAAGGAAACTTTATAGGAACACCTTTGTATTTGTAAATCCGTTGGGATGAGGGTTCCTCCGGCTTGAGATCCTCGGGGGAGAAGTTTAAGTTAATTTCTGCCAGCGTCCTGTCCCACTCATCCTCCTCCTGGAACCCCTCCCCTGTGGAGGAAACGAGCGCAGTTGACACACCTGCCATTTCGGTTGGCTTTTAATCAAAATTCTGCAAATAAAAAAAAGAAACCTTTCAACACTGAAAAGAAAAACACTCTTTTCTCCGATTCCAACTACAAGTGAATATCGACTAACCACATAATAAAAAATACACCTGCCACAACGTATCAAAAACTAAAAATTAAAGTATGGGTACTTTTTGGAGTCATTTAAAAACTCTTTTTTACACTTTGAACTAACAACATTGTCAGTTCTGTGAACACCTGGCTAGCGAGCGAATGTGGAACGGAAACTTTTGTTTTTCTTGTGCTAAAAATGCACGTTCCCATCTAGCGCTTAGATCTCTCTTTTGTGTATAAAAAGAGCCGTTTCATGTCCAAGTCATTTTCATGCTCAATGCAACATGTGCATACAAATTACAATGCAAACTCATGCAATTTTTATGTGCAATGTGAGATATGACAAAGACAGACTTTTTGCTGTATTTTTTAATGTACATAATTATTCAAGATAACAATCCATATAAATGTCAAAATATGATATATTATAATGATTTTAGAAAACAGAACAATCAACGATTGTTCTCTGCTACGAATCTCTGAAGGCTGCGAATCATGTCGTTGAAATTGTTGTATTGGTTTCTGGGAGCTTCAGTTTCCGCTTCAATCCACTGCGGCATCATTCCCCTGAAGTCTTCCGCTCTCTCGATAAGTCTCTGGTCCACCATGATCATGGCTCCCCAGTCCTCTTGATGACGAACTGATCGGCCAAGGCATTGACTCAAAGCTCGAATTGCATTTGTGTTGTACCACCTCCAATATTCTAGCTGACTTGTTGAGGATTTTCTTGCGAAAACGGTTGGAGCATTTGGCGGAGCAAACGGTATTCCCAAGCTGATCACAGCTCTTGCTTCTTGATCTTGGAAGTCAACACCTTCACTGAGCTTCCCCCTAAGGATTCCAAAGATAACAGCCCCTCTTCCAATTCGACTTTGCTCTCGATACTGTCTTAATAGCTCACGGGTGTTAACAGCATCAGTCATGTCCGCTTCACTAACAACGTGTTTGGCATCATTGATGCTGCTCATGATGGTGCGACCACCCAGCTCTTCTACTGGGTCCTGTTCCCACCCGCGTTTCATTTTTTGGAGAAATGGGTTGGATGGGAAGAATACGAGAACTCCATTTGGAACAGTTTGGCACACTTTTAAGACGAGTTGTCCAACCTCTTTTTGAAGAGCAAGAACTTCTCTGGAAGTAGACTTGAGGTTAAGTTCTAACCCATTAGGTCCTGATCCAACCTTTGTGATCCAGTAGCGGGATGCTGGTATCCCTTGGTCCAAACTGATGGGAGCCTCAAAAGGGATTCCCAAGTCTTTTTGAAAGCTGTCCAACGGCGACAATGTTGCAGAAGTAACCAGAACTGAACGGGCTTGTCTTGAAATTTGACCAAAGACTGTTGAAGCATTGAGACAAATGATGTTGAGCCGTCGACTGACAGCTCCTTCATTTTCAAGTTGTAGAAAATAATTTTGTAAAATCATGTCATCGTTGTCACCATCACCTTCCGCGTTCCTCGTGTAAAGGAGCTTTAAAACGGACACGAATTTTCGAATCTCCTGTGCCGTTCCACTGCCCAAGGTTGGCTCGTTCTCTATGGCGTTGATCACGTAATCAACAGCATTTTCCATATTTCTAACAGTATCCCGGTCCAAAAAATCTCGGAATGCATCGAGAACATCTGCATTCGTTTGGGGAAGGGTTTGGGGATCGACCATCCATTCCCAGACGTTTAGCAAAGCAGCAGATAATATGCGGATTTTATTTGCAAGAAGCCCCCCAGCTTGAGGATTTCTGGTAGCGTTGTTACAGTTGTCTATAATCTGCCTCAAATTACGCAAGGTAATGGAAACAGATCCTTCCTCACAACTAACGCTTTGCAGATTGTGTCCCTCGTCAAAAATAACAATATTGTTAGTTAAATGAATGCCCACTGAGTTTCGAATGTGAGATGAAATGATGTAGTTATACGGACAAATGACGATGTCTGATGAAGCGAGCTGACGACGTGAGCCAAAGTAAGCGCAGCTTTGATTTACCAAAGCTGAGTTTGTAATATCTTCAATGTCGCGTATAGCCCCATTTGCACATCTTCTGTTGTTTTTGAAATAGTCGTCTTCCTCGGGTTTATATAATGGACAGGTTGGAAGAGGCAGTTGCTGACCCTGCTGCTGCCTATTAATCTCAAAGTTGGCGTGGAGCCTTTTGCAGGCGTCGTCTCTGGACTCCTCGTGCTCATTGCGAATCACATCTTGATTGGTGCACAGTTGGCGTCTACTTCCAAGTATAGCTACCTTCAGATTTGAGAGGGGATTAATGTGGGGGGAGGCGTAGCTCGTTTTCCGTAGCTCCTTTAAAACCGTGCTCACTTGAGCGTGAGTTTTAACGGTGTAATAAATGACAGGCTTCTTCGTTTCTCCGCCCCCTGGAACACGTTGTTGGTTTTGATGCTGGTGGTGCACCCAAGCCAACGTGGCACACAGAAAGGCTAAAGTCTTGCCTGAGCCAGTCGGGCTCTCAATTAAGACGTTTTTTCCCTCACTTAAACTAAGGATGATGTTTTCCATCATAATCCATTGGTTTGGGTTAGGCTGGCCAGGAAATGATACGGGTATTCCTTGAATGACAAGTAGTTGCTGTGCTTGAAGCTCTTCACCTTCATCCCGACGATTCTCAATAAATTCGCCAAGATCTATCATTTCCTCCATAAAGTCTAAATGTTGATATTCCATTTCTAATTCATCGACGTCAGGAACCTGCTGTGCCATTGGTATGAATTTTTACGCTTCTGTCTGAAATCAACAAAGTTGTACCAATAAATGCTTGAGATTGAAGCACATGTTTAAAATAATGCGTGTACGACTATTTAGTTCAGAGGCAGGTTCTAGAGTCAATCGAGAGTAATATTGGTATGCACAGAAACATGAAGGATAACTTGTAATACGAATAATAGTTTGTGTAATTATGTAATTAGTATGTAAATGGAAAGCTACCTGCTCTTGTATTACAGCACAAATGCATGTAGCTCCAAGAAGTTCCGTAAACGAATTAGGAAAATTTGAGTTTGAATAGTAAAAATATAAACTTTTCGTCAATTGAAATGATTTATTCTTAATTTTTGCTTCCAGTCCGATAGTATCAATGTCAAAATATCAAAATGCACTTATCACACTTATCCAATGAATGAAAAAGGATCAGAATCAGACACTAAATTAAACCACATTCATATTGCCCTTCCTTACTGACGCTCTTTTCTCAATATGTGAACAAAATGCAAGAAAAGAAAGGAGGTTAATGGGAAGTAAGCGTGAAATGATGTCCAAGAACTCCGGCAATCCCAAAATAGTGTATTTGATGCAAGCATGATACGAATATGCATGTGGATCGAGTATCTTGATCTTGATAGTGACATGAATCATGAGCTTGGTTTCTGGTTGGTCGAAATTCGCAAAAGTATATTATTCTATATATAGATCTCTTACTGTGGCCCTTGTCCAGCATCCTTTTGAGAATATGAGATGTACTCATACTTACTTATGCATGAAATTATGAAAGTTTTTAGGAATATACATTATGATAAGTTTACTGTACATTATCCCGAATGGGGTATCAAATCAACGACAAAGGATTTACCTTTCCCAATGTATTAGCCAACTACAGTTGGGATGTTGCTAATGTGGTGTGTGTTTGATGTACACATCTCCATGTAAAGATCTTAATGAATATGGGCCAAATGAGAGCAATATGAGTGAGTGAAGGTATAGGTACTACTGTTATGTACAAACATTGATGATGATGACAGCAGAGTCTTGTAGCTGCACAAATAAGATGACTCATGCTTCATTCATTTCATAGACTGATAATTTATGCAAACATTCAGTATGGAAAAGTGTATGCATATGTCCTTTTACCGACTTAAAAAACAGGATGTAAAAAAGATAAGATTATAACAAGACTAGACTACCCAATAATCATAAAATTTATTGAGTAAACAACACATAATGAACTTTCACAATATCCAGGATCATGTCATTTTATTATTGCATGAATATTCACCTACATAATTTTATCCTTCAAATACCAATTCGAAATGTATATCATTTTCGGCTTTGGTATCAAAATTGGTAAATATATTTCAAACTTATTTATAGGGTTTCTTAACCTATTAAGGCATGTATAAAGTCTAGCACATAAAAACCTTCGGAACTATAGTTAACGGACATGTCCATAAATAAATTGTTCTTTATCTTGCGGCAAATAAAGAAAAAGTCTAGAAACTCATTTATGAACGTGACAAGAATTGTGACAAGAAAATATAACAAAACTAAATAAATACATATAGATAGCGCAATATGTAAAATTGAAAAATAATTATTATAACTAAGTCTATCAATTGTTGCCACCACATGTGCGCACCAAATTCTGGAGCGATCCAATCATTCCAGGAAAATTTTCATGATGATTAAATTCATTTCTCACCCAAGCCGGCATGAGCTCATCGAACTGGTCTTGCTTACCAATCACCCTACTATCCAATACAATCAACGCACCCCAGTCTTGTTGGTCCTGGACACAGAGTCCAAACGACAGGTTCATTAATCTGTATGCTTCCTTGTTGTACCAGTCCAGATTCATTTCCCTTGCTGCTGGAGGATCTGGCACGCGATCAGCGATAAGACGTCTTTTTGCAACGATAAGATCTTCGTTATACCACGCAGCGTAGGGGACGCTGACATGAACAATCGCCCGAGCTTCTTCTCCCTTGAGAGTTTGTATTTTGTCATAAAGTTTCCCTCTCGCTAAAGCCAACAGTAGACCACCATTCTCAGTTTTGCTTGCAGCACGATATTCCTCAAATTTCTCATTTGGATCTTGACTCTCTCCAATGTCCAACTCAGAAAATACATTCTTTACTTCACGCAGCCTGTTCATAATTGACCTTTCAGGATCCACAGCATCAGGAACTATCCACCTGTCTCTGAGAGGCTCCAGTAAAAATTTTGTGTGGAATATTGCAATCACCCCATTGGGCATCGTCTCACAAATTTGAATCAGACTTTTCCCAACAGCATCTTGAACAACAGGGCTGCTTCTAGATTCGTAGCTTAAATTAAGCTCCACCTCCTCAGGGCCATTGGAGCAGAATGCCAAGACATATCGATCCCTTGGAGCCTCATGAGCGTTCATCTGAAGTACTTCATCAAAGGTAACTCCAAGTCCGCTCTTAAAAGTGCTGATGGGAGCCAAGCAACTTGAGGTGATTAGAGTTGACCAAGTTGTCTCTGCAAGAGATCGGAATACTACCGCAGGGCTGGTGCAGATCATCTTCAAAGTTGGAGTGGGAGTAGCAGTGCTAGCTGCAATCACTTCCAAGTGATAGTCTTGAATATTATTTTGGTTGTCTCCAAAAAATATTCTGAAGACGCTGAGAATCTTTATAAGTTTGTTAATGGCTGCTTGATCAACGTATGGATTGGTGCTGACTGCAAGTGCCCTGTTCAAGACTCCTTCAAAGTTTTCATACGTGGATTCCTCCATTCTCATTGCTTGAAGTGCTTCAAGAATCTCGACTCTCGTCGTGTTGGGGGCCGCTGCGCGTATCCAAGTAGAGAACGACGTGAGGGGCAATGAGATAGCCGGGATAAGTACTGCTTGTAATGATCTTTCTTGAGGTGGAAGAGCGTCCACCAATTGTCTCAACTCTCGAACAATTTGCTCAATCTCTTTGGGCACGAGGGTAATGGATGCTTCGTTGCAACACAGATTTTCCATGTCGTACCCTTCACCGAAAACTAAAATGGCATTGTTTAAATTGATGTTGTAATCCCGTCGTGAAACTGGTGAGATGAGAAGTTGCTGTGGAATAATTATCAGCTCTGCCATATCATACGTCTTCTCAGCGCCAAACAGGGTGATGCCTTCATCAAAAGCTGCGGCATCAACAATTTCCAGAATTTCGCGGAATTTAAATAAAAATCGCTCGTGTAGCTCATTTTGGTGAAAGTAAAATCGGCTGCAAACTGTTTCTCCCCATCTGGTTTTGGTACGCATTGTGCTTTCTTGCAAGACGGCTACTTTGAGATTTGTTATAGCCATTTCATTAAGAAGGTCAATCACTTGATCTATTTCTTCAGCATTTTTAGTTGCATAATATATTTTTTTGGGAGCCTCCAAGTCCATGGATCTTGCTAATTTGGCCGCATCCCAATAGCCGAGTAAGCCAGAGAGGGTGGCCAGCCTTCTGTTGGATTTTACGGGATGCTCCAGCAAAAAGTTGATTTTCTTTTGTATAACGTCAAAAATGGACCTCTCGACAACAATTGGAGCCTCGATTTCATGCTCATTATCGTATACTACTTCTTCGACTTCCTCCTCGTTGAACTGGTCCCCAAAGAAGTAAACGTTTTCCAAGTCCCACTGATTAAACCCTTCTTGCAGTGGTGGTGGTGGTGCTACTACTTGTTCTTCCTCCACGTTGGGAAACCCTTCGTCAAAAAAGTGGATTTCTTCATACGCTCCACCTAAGACCGGACGGTTGTCATCTGCCATAACTAATTGTAAAAATCTGAAGATACTGCTAACTTTTCGCTTTCACGCTCTGCAATTATCAAAAGTTGATTCTAATATGAACAAAGTTACACTGAATGGAAACTCAACTTAAAACATAGTTTATGAGCTTGAATAACAAATAGAAACATTTCGTAAGGATTTACCTTAGAAGATTTTCCCATCCACCACAAATTGTAAGTTGATAATGAAACTGCAGTTTTGAAATGATTAGCCGTATCCATACACAAGGAAGCTTAAAAAAGTAAGAACATCGCATAATGAGATGATGGTACATGGTGAAAGTGCATATTTTTTATAGAGATGTTCATAAATACAACTTACTTGTCATGTAGAGTCAGATCGGGGTAACAGTTCGCTTCGCAACTGACATACGAGCGAGCTACTTGGCTTAATATCGTGTTATTTTTAAAAATAATTATTTAATAATAATTAAAGTTTTATTTCTTTCCTTAAAAATCTTGGGTGGCAGTGTCAGTCAGGTAAAAACTACTCAGGAAAATGTGGCAGTGATTGCACGTGTGTAGGTCGTGCCTACACTTTTCTCGTTTTCGGTTCAGTCGGAAATATACAATTAAATTTCGGTAAATAAGAACTTAATATGGAATGTCTCCTGCATTTACATTGCAGCAGCAACTACTTGCTTCAATTTCCAAAGAGGGTACGTGCTGTATGTAGTGGTCACATGTTTACTTAGGCACATGGAATATACATATAAGGTTATGCTATTCTGAGTTCTGTCTGACTGAAGGAATTGCATTGTGAAGAGTTGAGGTAGGAAATTGTATAAAGGATGTGCATTGGTAGGATGCAAGGTGCATGATGTGGAGTTTACCTATGCGAATATATGTACCAAACCACAACCAACACAAAGGAAAAAGAGATGCAATTCAACCTATAGCAAGATCAAGTGTGGCTCGTTCATGCAATACCAACAAAAATCGCCAGAAATCCACACACCACCGTAATAATATGATGCAGCGACCTTGCAATAATAATCTATGCGACGAGTGAATGAACATTTATGACAAGATTTCATGGAAATGAAAGTAATTTGTAGCTAAAACTTTCAATTTTTCTTTAATGAATGAAGTAAATCAACGTTTGCGCTTTGTGACAAATGTATCGTTTGTAATATAACATTTCGATTAAATATGTTATTTATCATAATATATATTCTCGTATATCTATTACATAAGTAATTAAACATCTTGACAAGAGTTTTTATAAGTACAATCCATATTAAAGCTTAAAAGCGTGAATATGGCTTATAGGCTTATAATAAGATGATGTGACTAAAGACTGTCTTCAATTCCGCTACAAGAGCTCACAAGACATTCCAGTTTTCGAATCACCTCTGTGAAATTACGCTGCTTGAAATCCTTGCGGACCCATGCAGGAATCAGCTCATCAAACTGATTCTTTTTCCCAATGATTCTGCTATCCAACACAATCATAGCGCCCCAGTCACGCTGATCTTGAACACAGAGTGCGAAAGATTGATTGAGAATCCGATAAGCCTCCGTGTTATACCACTCCAAATTCCTGTGCTTGGCTTCAGGAATTTTGGAGTCACAAATGATCCTTCGTTTAGCCACAATGAGATCTTCTATATCCCACGCCGCGTAAGGAACACTGACATGAACAATTGCCCTAATCTCCTCCCCTTTCAGCGTTTGAATCTTCTCCCAAAGTCTCCCTCTTGCTAAAGCCAGCAACAAAGCGCCGTTCCCCCTCCTGCTGAGAGCACGGTAGTTTTCGAACATCTCATTTGCCCCTTGATCATCTCCAACATCCATTTCACAAAAGATTCCACCTTTAGTCTCGTGGAATCTTTCCATAATTGAAGATGACAAATGGTTGGGACGCTCCTTCCACCGTTTTTGAAGAGGGTAAAGCATGTGCTCTGTGTGAAACACAGCGACCACACCGTTCGGCATCACTTTGCATATTTCCAGCAAACTCTTGCCAACTGCATCTTGTACTTCTGGGTCACTTCTTGACTCGTAGTCAAGATTCAGTCTAACTTGTTGCGGATTGGGTCCAACCGCACAAAATGCGAGGACGTAGCGGTCGCTCGGTGCTTCATGGCTTTTGATTTCAAGTGTTTCATCAAAGGTTACTCCAAGGTCTTTTTCAAAGACGCATTTGGGTGCTAAACAGTTTGCTGCAACGATCACCGACTGAGTGGAAGCTGATGCGGGCTTAAAAATCAAACCGGGATTGATGCAGGTCATTATGAGAGCAAGATCTGTATCCTCATTGTTGTTCGGGTTGATAGCGTCACATTTTGCTTTTTTGAGGTAGTAGTACTGGAGATTGGTTTTATTATCGGCATAAATGATCTTGAGAACAGCTAGAAACTTTCGTATTTTGTGTAACGCTGCGCTGTCAGGGTTGTGGGAGTGGGTGAGCAGCGTTTGAAGTTTAATATCCAATTCATCATATTCTTGTTCCTCCATTGCTAGACCTTGTTGTTGAAGTGCTTCAAGAATATCTTCTTTTGTTGGAGGCATCTCAGCACGTCTTCTTATCCAGGAAGATAGAGACTCCAAAGAGGAAGCCAGTTTGCGTGCGCTCTGCTGCACATTTTGTAAAAGTTCAACCGATTCAGTTGGTCTGAATGATTGTACATTGGGTTGCATTGGTAAGGAGGTAGCCAAACCCCTCAATTTTTGTACTAGTTGATCTAGCTCTTGAGTTGGGAGGGAAATGGAGGCTTCACTGTCACAAACTTTCTCCATATTAAAGCCATCGTCAAATATTAGAATGGCGTTCCACAAGTCTATTTTGTAATCCCTTCGAAGCACCGGGGAAAGGATGAAATCTTGGGGACAAATGACTAAATCAGCATTTTCATGCAGGTACTGGCTCTCCAAGTAAGGGCAGTAGTTCAGCTGGTTACAATCTGTTTTGAAGTCGCCAACATCTCGAACAAGATCCAAACCAAAGGGAGATCTTTCGATGAATCTGAATTGGCTTCTGGGTGTGTAATCATTCATTATTAGGTTGTGGCAGACACAATGTTGATTAGTGACACATCCGAAACTCTTTTTGTCTCCTAAAACAGCCATTTTGAGACCTTTCAAGTGGCCACTCGCTTCCAGTTTCACGAGCTCTTGGATGACATGATGAACCTCTTCAAAGTGGTTGATTCCATAATAAATCTTTTGGGTTCGCTTCGCTTTCTTAGCTGGAACACTGTAATCGGCTGAGGAAGTTGAAGGCATATTAGTTGAACTTTCACCCTGTGCCCACTGCCAATAAGCGATTGTTCCGCATAAAATAGCCAATCTGCGTTCGGATTTGACTGGGCATTCCACGAGAAAGTTTTTAGACTCTTTTAGATTGCTCGTTGTGCAAACTAGCATTTCACTAATGCGTTCAGTCATGGAAGCTGCTGGGAAGTTTGTTGGAATTGAGTTAATTCGTGGGGAAAGGTGTGGAGGATCTTCTTCCCCTGCTTCATCATCTTCTTCAGATTGATTGCTCCCTGAAGGGTCTTCACTACTGCTGTCAGTGGTTCCTGGTGAATCTTCAGGAGTATCTGCAAGATCCAACTTTGTGTCCAGATCCAGAAATGGAGACTCTCCCCACTGGAGTGATGATGCCCACTGATCCATGATTTAGTAACATTAAAATAGAAACCAAGATTAGTGCTAACTTTTTTGTTTTTTGCACAAAATCATCAATCTTATTACGGTTTTAAACCAAGCAAAAAGGAAGGAAGGTTTTGAGATGCAGTTTTTGTTTTAGGAAACCATTTTAAAGTATGCAATGGTTCCGAAAGTCTTTTAATATCTATTACAAATATTCGCTTTGTTACAGGTTCACACAAACAAAAGTTTTTTGTGTGTGCATTTAGACTTGCCACTTCTGACAAGAATTTACAGAAAGATATGGGATATATGTACAGATCATATTTTATGCACTGCAAATTGCCATCCCATATCCCTAGCAAAATAATAGCAAAGCAAGAAGGTATCTCCGCTGTGATTGCGAGCTGCTGTGGTCTTTTCTTATGCACGTGTTCGTATATGCTTACTGCTAGCTATATATATATACGACAAAACTGCATGAAATAATGGTATAGATGGATATGAATGCATTTTCCTAAATCTTTTATGAGCATATATGTAACAATATGATATTATAAGACTAGACAATATGAATCATGAATACGCATTATGACTACTCATATTATTATTGGATTTAAGGTCACCTGAAATTAATTCTATGAAGTTTAGTAAATTTTTCTACTATATATACTTTATATAAATTGAAAAATGACTATTTGTAATACAATACAAAACGCAAATTAGGAACTAACGAATTATAAATTTGAAAGAGGAACATACACCGAACCGAATATATATTCCATTCAATTAAGCTTCTTTCTCATCCGACTTTAGTGGACACTTTAAATACGCCTTTTCAACATAGTGGTAGTAAACGTAATTCACAATGTCTTCCATCCTATTTGTCAATGGGAGTTGGGTCAAGCCGATTTTAAAACTGTTGATTTCTTCCTTTGTCCACAATTCCCCACGAATGGAAGGCCCTACTTTTACTCGTCCATTTGATTCGTATAAGTCGTCAATCAGCTTTTCCAATGCTTGTTTTCCCTTGCAACCTGAATGATCCCGAGCCTCCCGTTTATCCTTAAAAACTCGTCCACATTCAAAATGGCAACGGTACTTGACAGATCTTTTAGCACGCTTCCTCCCAACTTTTAAGCCTTGGGGTCTACCAGAGTTGCCTCTTCTCGTTTCCATCGTGGATGCGCCAGAAAAACTATGAAAGTTTCAAAGGTTAACCTTAAAACTAATTGGAAATTTTCGAAAATTCTCATTGTTCTGGTCGAATTGTTAACAATGGGAATTTTTTACTTACTTTTTACTATAATTCTTGGCCTGAGATAAACCTTTATTTGTGGTTGACTGACAGAGTTATGAAGTTTTAATTGTACACAGGCTGTCTGTTGTAGTATGAGTGATACACAGATGCTCAAAGATGGAAGACGGAGAAGCTTAAACTGAAGGAAGCAATGGCTCATTCAAATCAGTTTAACGCAAATTGAGTTTGCATGGATGACTTTTACGCAAATTGCTTTTCGGTATGGCAAAAGAAACGCTTTGCGGAACTTATGCAACGACAAGGACATGTATGGAAGTTTATTACCTGTAATGTGAGTCTTTACGACGTACACATGTACAATTTTATAATGTAAACCTCTAAACATCAAAATGGCAGTGGGAGACAGTTCCATTCCCTGCCTACTTTACTCGACTCGAACACCGATTCCTGGCTCTTTGCTCAGCTCAATCATGATATTATTGGAGTTGATGATTTCTAGTTTATATTAGAATACACTGATTGCATAAATTTAAATAGCTTACCTCGCAGCTGCCCCGCTTGGGTTGGAATTTTGAAGCCCATTTTGGTGGTGATATGGGAAAAAGTTCACATTTTAAAACTTGACTCAGTTAAGCGTCGTTCTTTAAAATGACTATCGAACATTTTAACCGGGGCTACTTGAGAATATTTAAATTATCTGGTTTAATTAATGTAATTCTATAGTTTTACAAAATATAATCGAGTATTCGATTGAACCCCATAAACTTTAATTAAACTGATCACAATAGCATATGCCTACTAGCATGAGCTCATCATCTGTTGGTTAAATTTCTTGCTATTATTAATATGGAATTGTTTTATCGGGATGATACTTTAGACAAGTTTACGACACTTAACTAAACTGTGCAGCTGCAAGCTCTAACCACTGTTGTGTTCATCTGAATTTATTGAACAAAATCTATAAAAGATCATGTAATTTTTATTATTGGTAGTATTCGTTTACGTTTATCTAGTAGTTCACACTAATAGAATACCGTAGTTTGCACCGCACAAGTAGAAGATTTACTGGTCATAATCTTTTAGTATACCGTGTTGTCATTCTTCCCATGAGCTGAAATTCACAAGCAGATTGTCTACAGCAAAAACGTTTTCATAAGGACACGAAACGGATAGAACGTAGTGAACGTAATTGAATATGTATGCTATATATTGCTGTATCATATTGGGATGATGCATTCCGTTCGCATAGACTCCGGTACTAGTTACTTCAGGTTGGCCGCACTCTGTACTGGGTTGAACGTTAAATAGACAGTCATGCCAAATTATAACGTTGATGCTGATGCCCAAGTCTCAAGTATATAGTCTCAAGTATAGGTTATAGTAATAGGCACGCGAGCTCTTATGCTGCGTAAGTAATGTGCGAGAGATCTTTCCTGCATTAATCATTGATTATGAGCATTTTTACACTTTTTTATTGCATCTGACAATGATTATAATGAACAATTAGCTGGTTTTAAAAGTGCAGTGCAAGTATTTACTTTGCTAGTGTATTTTACAGTGCAAATAATAATTATGTTTGAACTTAAATCATAGATTACTAGTTTGAGTTTGTGTAAGTAAAGAATATGCGAAACTGTAATATTCGATATTGGTACACAGATATGATTTATTTTAATGAAAAAATATAGTCATAAATATCAAAACTATTAGACCTTCTCATATTGTTTAAAATTAATGTGTTTGACACATCCAACCGGCAGCGCGAGTGTATACAAATGACTACGTCTACAGCAAAATAAATGTATACTGAAATATAATCTATTAGGCATAAATATTGTTCGTATTGATTGAATTTGTTGTAAGCTGTAGCTAGTAATTAGTCCAGCAGGGTAAATAAATCCGCAAAGTAGTGACAGTATCTAAAATTAGTCCTAGTCCAAGCTGGGAGCAATTTGTGAAACTCTTCCTTGTTCTGTTTTACGCGACTGTCCAACACAATCATCATTCTTCCTTCTTCGGGGTCTTGGACACAAAGTGCAAATGATTGATTCATGATACGAAACGCGTCCTTGTTATTCCATTCCTTCATTTCACTTTTTGCCACAGGGGTGTTTACAACGTCCGAGATATATTTCTTTGCCATTAAATGATCGTCAGTGTACCAATCCCCGAATGGAACACCGACGTGGACAATAGCTCGAAGTTCTTTTCCTTTTAAGGTTCGAATGTTATCAAGAAGCTTTCCACGAACCATCGCCAATAAAACAGCCCCTTGGTCACTCCTGCTGGATCTACGGTACTCTTCGAACATGGAAGGTAAATCTGCATCGCTATGATTCATCTCACAAAAAACTCTTTTCTTTTGCGTTAATCTTGTCATAACTGAAGGTGTTAAAGGGTTTGGTTGCTCTTCCCATTTCCTTTTCATTGGGTATAGCATCGTATGTTGGGACTGAAATAGGACAACTACTCCATTTGGGATTTCCTCGCAAAGTTTCACCAGTGCATCTCCAACTGCCTTTTGAATTGCTGGGTTTTTTCGGGGACCGCCACGCAAATTAAGTTCAACTTTCTGGGGCTGTGGACCAAAGGAGCAGTAGGCTATGGCGTAGCTGCCTTCTGAAACATCATGTGTGTCAATTTACAAAAGTGTTTCAAAATCGACTCCAAGCTCATTTTGGAATGTACTAACGGGAGCCAAGCAGCTAGATGCTATTATAACTGATTGAGTATGGTCCGCTGCTGGTCGGAATATTAAGGCTGGGTTGGTGCAAATTATTTTGAGGGCGAGATCACGACTGTTATTTGGGCACGTTATCACGTCAATATAGAAATAATTTATGTTTCTTCGATTATTCCCAGAAATTAACTTGAGGATGCTCAAGAACTTCCTGATTTTTTGAATAAGCGTCAAATCGGGATGGACACAGGAATTAAGCAGCGTTTCCAAAGTGGTGTTTAATGTCTGATATTGTCCATCTTCCATCTGCAATCCGTAGAGGTGCAGGGCAGTCAGAAAATGTTCTGAGGTAACTTGTTCTTCATTATGCTCGTTTATCCATTCGCAAAGGGAGGTCAGAGAAGTTGCCAAGTTTGATATGATATCATCATTTTGTTGAATGTTGCTAGATTGAGGTTGGAGCGGATTTGCAAAATCTGCCTCCAATTTTCTGGAAGCTTGGAGCAGTTCTCGGGTTGAAATGGTAATGGAAGCTTCTTTATCACATAGTTTCTCCAAATCGTAGCCATCATCCAAGATCAGTATGACATTTGACAAATTTATTTTGTATTTCTGTTGGCGTAACGGAGAAAGGAGGAAATTTTGGGGACAAATGATGAAATCCGCATTTTCATGAAGATGCTGACTTTCCCAGTAGGGACAACAGTTGGTCTCTGTACAACTTTGTTTGAAATCTTCAATGTTGTGAACTTTATCTAAATCTGTTCCTGAAGCTCTTTCAATAAATTCAAATTGGCAATGAGTTCCCAAGCGTCTTGAATTGTGACAATAACAACTTCTTTCTCCCGTTTCCTTCAAGCACAATTGTTTTCTTGAGCCCAACACAGCCAACGTGACATTCTTTAGAAAGTCAGTTCCCCCAAGTTTCTCAAGCTGTTCAAGCACTTCATGCACCTCCTCAAACCGGTTAACTCCATAGTAAACCTTTTGAGCTCTAGTTGATCTTTTGTTTGGAACGACAACACTGTTTCCGTGCTCGTTTAGCTGGTGTCGATAAGCTAAAGTTGCATAGAGGGTGGAGAGCCTCCGTTCAGAATTTACGGGAGCTTCAACCAACAGGTTTGTTGAATTTTGGAGTGCATCCTTGATGCTCTCAATAATTTTCCTGTGCCTGTGGTTAGTGGGAATTCGAAGTCCCTCGACAAGCTCCAGAGGGGCTGGTGTTGAATTCTGGGACCGTTGTGGGATTTCCCCATCCAAACTGTCTTCGTTGCCGTTTACCCCATTGGCTTCGTCAAACTCATTAGCCTCATCCGAACCCACACCCTGAGCGAAAAATGCGCTGCTTAAAAAATCATCCTCAAGTTGGTTGAAATCCATTGCTTTGTTTGATTACTCATTTCTATAGGAGAAAGTCAAAGTTTTGGTTTATTAAGAATTCAAGGTTTAAAGAGGATAGATTTTACATAAATGAAAAAATTGTTTTGCTTACTTACCATTAAAAAAATTGTAAAAAAATTAATAATTTGTGTGAAATGACAGGTTTGATATATGGTAGTGATACAGTTGTATTGTCTTCGCAGTATTCTTGTTGATGTTGTTTGCGCTAATGATAAAATGCATTAGTTCCTTAATGAATTTTTGTTCGTATGCCGGCTTTCTGGCACCAGTGGCTTTCCACTCAAAGCTCTTATTAAACGCTCTGAGACTGTTCATAAAATAAAAACAAGGGAAGCTGATAAGATCTGCATAGCCTACGTGATGTCAAAAACAATTTTGCAGCTCCTTTAATGCTGTACTCTGTCCATGTGAGGCGAGATATGAGCTTTAAAACACATGTGGAGTGTGGACAATATTTATAGTATGGAATTCTCAGGAAAACAAGATGACTAAAGCTTGTGGATGTGCTGTGCTGTAACTTTATTCGTATCGTCATATCTGTATATACATTATCACCCAACTTTTTGCATAACATTGCATCGCCATCACAAGCAAAAAATTTGCACATGCTGCTTGTGTACACAATATAGCCATAGCCTCACAATGTGAGCTGTAATATGACCTACAGCTAACCTGCCGACAAATAAATTGAGTTACTCACTCATCCATAGCTAGTCTAATAGTCGTGATTGGCATTTAAAGTGAATTCATATCTTAAGGAGATAGATTAAATTTTCTTTGCAATTAAAAAAACCAAAGCTGCATACATAAAAGCTCAGTTACTAACTGATTACAGTTAGTAACTGAGTTATAATGGCGCTTAATTGGCTATCTGTTAGAGAAAGTCAAAACTGTTTTCTTCCCAACATTTCATTGATGTAGGTACTCGCTCCTCAAAGTGAACAAAGCAAACGGTTTCGTCTGCTGTGAAAGTAGCTAGCTGTCGCTACTCTTTCATTTTATCATTTGAAGTCCTGTGAGCAGAGCATTGATTGAATAAACTTGATGATGTGATGTGATCGCGAAATGTTTGTATTCGTACATATGTGTAATGCCTTGCCTACTCTCAGCATATATGCATGAGCCAGGTTTGTATGCTATATCCTTGTTCAATTTCATCTTTCTTTTTCTTTCGTCATCATTTCATCCCAATCACATCTCTTTGCTTCCAGTCCAAGTACAACAACACTTTCTTCAGAGATATTATATGTATCTTTTGTACGTCTGCGACCTACGATAGGCTACGATCAAATGCAACTGTACACAATGTGTATGTAATGTACAACATTTTACATTTTTGTACCTTACTCACTCTCGCTTATTCAATCCTCATGAACCCACCGACTGGCTCGAGCTACTAGAATGTATGCTGCCTCCCTATATACACCATGCCGACCAACCTAAATAAACCCAAAGGAAACCGATTCCATCATATACCCAAATACCCATCACATCATCAACAACATCACATGCTTTTCTGTAGGTGGAATATACATTCTTGTCCGTATGTACGTACGTACGTAGACATTGCTTCTAATGTATGAGTTTAAAAACGTTGTATGTAGTAGTACACATTTTTGCTTTCCATACGCGGAGGAGCAGAGCTGAGATGAGAAGAAAAGGGATTACTACGAGAACACGTAGGTATTTTAAGCTTTCTGGGTACATTTGCCGAGAAGTGATTGTGAGTACACGGACGAACCTCACGAACTTCATGGAACGAGCGGAGGAACGAACGAAGAGCGAATAAAATTTATACATAAAAGCCAAAGACACGAAATAAACAGCAAGGTCTACTACATATATGTGCTACTACTACCCACTCTTATAGTAACATCGTACTTAGATACATTCATAACAATCTTTATTTTCTCCTATTGCTCCGCTGCTCTTGACTCCTAAAAACGTCCTTTAGGAACATATACATATGCACAACTCGTCTGCTCGCTAATTTAAGTAAAGTGAGCCCATACAAGAAAAGGAATCGAAAGAGATGCTCATATGAACAAATATTTATATACACATATATACATACAATAATGAAGAATTTTCTATCCATCCATCTATCCATCTCCAACAAATTCTGCTCTCTCTCTCTCTCTTCCCAACTTCTGCGATTCTTCTCATGATGATGATGATCTACTCCCTGGACTTGGTGTGTGTGTACCTACTCACTGGAGAACATTTTTCCTATGTAATTTTATGGAATAAGAAACAAGTTACGTAGATTCATACGCCTACGTACATTTGCTACTCATCCCAACCCGTGGTTTGGTCTTATGCTCTCTGTATCTCTCTTTTGCCTTTCCTTTTCTACAGTTTCCCCATCAAGCCTTCTCTGCTGCTTTTGCTGTCCACACACAACATACTCTCTCTCTCTTTTCTTTCTCATACGTGCTCTTATATGATTCCGATTTCGATCATGTTGGATTGGCCATACTAAAACTGGTGGTTGCTTGCTCGTTCCTAGTGACTTATGTAGGTTTCGGCTGGAGACGGCATAATAATGTATATATCTTTTCTGTGATGACGATAATCATTAATGTGATTTGATACACAGTACACACGCGTCTCTTCTCTAGTTACACACATACCCATTTTGAACCTGAACCTAGCCACGTACCCATCTTGGTACGCGTATGGATCTCTCTCATCTCTCTCTCACTCGGTTAGGCCCATATAACTTTCATATTATGTGATCATTTATAGTTGCCTACATACATTTTCCTTTCTGGTCTCCAACTATGTATCGGCTTTTATCCAATCCACCTTGGCTCATACAATATGAACTTGAAATGTGTTTTTGCGATCGAGTATGTGTGTGAGTGTACAATAATACAATTCTAGTGATCCTCCGCCTCCTTTTTTCTTCTTCTTCTCTCCTTCTTCACTTTTTCCTTACTCATTTTGGTGGTGTTGTGTTGGCTGGTGCTGCTAGTAGTACGTGTTTTTTTTTCAGCTCTTTTAAAATCCAAACTAGACTAGCTTCACACACACACACAACACACACATCTCCACACACGACATCCTTTTTTCTTAAAATACATACATACATACATAGTCTCTGTGAGATGTATGCATAATAATATGGACTGGTGTTTTCTGGCCAAGTATTTAAATGCAAAGCAGGGAATTTTAATGATTTCGCCTGCCTGAGCTCAGTTGAGTCCATCCTGATCTGATACACATAACAAGGAGCAACTTGTAAGACACAGGACGGACGGACGGATTGTAAATTTGAGACTTGCTTCATCCACCCGTTTAATACTTTGTGTGTGTGGAGTGGATGTGGATTGGAGCAGAAGAGGAGATTGTAAGTGAAAGTCAACCATGTAGTGTGTGTCTGTGTGCATTCGCCTATTCTATTGTATAAAAAGTGAAGAAGTGTGTGTGTTGTTATATTATCATCAGCCTAATAATCATCATCATCATGATGATCATAATGAGAGTCAGGAGATATAGATGCAGGAGCAGGATAAATCCGAAGATGTATTGTTGAGCCAGTTTTTTGTTATATAGGTATAGCACCAAATTCGTATGGTTACTATTCATGATGATCATGATGTGTATAGCTTTTAGGGATTTTTAAAAGGAGAAAAAGGATTAATAAGGAAGGGCTACTAGTTAATACATTTCCACATCAAAATACATATACCACTCACTATCATCATCATCATTATCATCATTCCTTTTTACTACCACCACCTCACCTTCTATTTGACACCATGTATTGCTCTTCTTATTTTTCTTGCTTTTCATTCATCAATCCATCTTCTCTTTGCTCCAGCTACTGGACCTGACGTGATCTTACTCCATGAGCAGACAAGACAGGCATACCATGGCTGGCACCTTTCCTCTAGCTAGTAGTAGTAGATATAATATTATGAACGGAGTCAGTGAGAGAGAGAGCTAACAACAACAGTCAAGATATTGGAGACGAAGGTGATCTTTCCCATTTGCCATTGCAAACTATATATACCTTTCAAGAAGAAAAAAAAACCCGGCTTGTGCATCTGTCATTCGTTGTTGTGCTGCTACCCTCTCTACACGCTTGGCCTATACTAAAAAAGGCGCATCAACGTACTTCATAGATCCATGTTCGTGTAGTATATTATTTACTTCATTCATCGCCTATTTTCTTCTACAATACGCGGGCTCCGCGGGCAGTCTAACTGACTCAATTAGCCTTAGCTCGATTAATAATATTGTAGAGATTTTTTTGTACGGATATATAATATAATGTGATGGGCTAGAGAGCAAAGTCCACTCACTCACTGCCTTACGTGCATGACATTTCGTCACCACTCACTCATCCACGATCCTACATTGTACATCACTTACTAAGTTGTAGTCAAAGTCAGGAATAATAGGATATATATAGGGATATATATATTGAAACTTTTAAACACACATCATAAGGTCTCGGATTCCATACATTCCACATTTTCTCTCACTTGTACCTACTCAGGAGGAACAACGAAAGAGAAGCATTTAAATAGCTAGGCATTTCACCTTGCCTACCTTCTTGTCGTTGTTTTGCTGTCCATAGAAGATTGGATCCGCGTGCTCGTTGCTCACTCCTCTCAATCTGTAACTTCCATTTCTATTTTTTACCCATTTAAAAATATATGTTGGATGTATTCTCTCCTTTTTCTTCTCTTTATGGACAACACGATTTCCATACAATTTTCCATTTTTCAAGTCAACTCTGCTACTAATCGTTGATAAGAAGAAAATTATCCTATTGATCTCCTCTCTCTACAAGTCTGCCTCTGTTCTCTGTCCTTCCTCCTGTGTCATCTGTGAACAGGTAAAAAATAAGCAAGATTACATTTATATTCTTATTTATTATCCACTTTCACCAGCCACCATGATAAGATATGAGGGAGAGCAGCAGCTGGGCTAGAAAATATGAGTTAGCATATTGTGGTATATGTTCCATAATTTCGCATTCTCATTGTGCGATCAGTTTTCTTGCGAGTTTGGGTTCAATTTTGCATATGATGATAAAATTTGCATATCCAGTAAGTTCAGTGTCATTTAGGAAATCATATCCCTGGCGTCTTGTTACTTTCCAGATTTTTGTTTGCCTTAATGTTGTTGTGGAGTGCATATACATATAAAAGGTTTTTTTATTGATATGCATAAATAATGATTGTGATGTGATGTGGCTTTATGGAATCTTACTAATCATTCGAATCTACTCTGACCATGAATGCAATCCAATTCCCTCCGTTTGTATGTTGTATCATATTCCAATCGTAGTCACACGTTCAATATAAGACTGGTGGCTTTTAGGTATCATAATTTTTGCTTTTCTGCATGTGCCAAAGTGAAATGAGGAGAGATATTTTTATTGAAAAAAACGTTTGTCTCCCCTATCTACATCTACAATTACGTAGTACATTATTATTATTATATCCATCTTTTGACTAATGCCAGACAACAAGTTTACTAAGAGTTTTAAGGTACATATATGTAATGAAATGTTATACTATCTCTATCTTGTTTTGCATGCTTTTAGTCTTGTCTCTGGTTTTTGGTTGTCCATCTTCCAACTTGATATCTTGCTGTTATTACTAAATGCTGTTATGCATAAAATTAACAAGGCATGTATGTATGTCCATGTTGTTAGGGATGTATTAAAATTTGACATGATGAAGCCAACGATCCATCATCTGGCGTATATGCATAATAATATTATGATTCTCTCCGTTCGCTCATCATCATCACATCATAGTAAGCATCTCCCGTATTAAGTAATTCTGCTCAAATATGTCTGTGTTTTTGCATGGGCAGTGGTTTGGTTTTGGCTTCGCAACGAAGGATATGATTTGACTGTGAATGAACCAAGGCTTATTTAAGTTGTTGGAGGTGAAGAGAGATTGAAGGAATGTAATTTGATATTGACGAAGGTTATTAAGATTTTGTTTTCATGCAAAGTTGGTTGAGATGCAGAGTATTTGGGTTAGTGTTGATAAAACTGCTGGGGCTGTGAGAGACGATGGGATATTGAGCATTAAATTAGATTGGACTGTGATATGCTGAGTTGGTTTAATTGACGTTCATGGATTTGCGTGTGTTTGTAAGATTGTTTCAGCTCATGCAAAAGTTTCTTGAAAGACAGCAGTTATGAGAGCTGGAGGAGGCTGGGTATAGAGAGGTTGTTGGTTCATGTCGTTGGAAGACTACTATTGCAATCAGCTTCATCTCGAATCGGTGCGTTTGAAGGCGGTGTTTCTACTAACTTTGAAGGTCTGTCTGGTGAAGAGAAGAACAGGACCGACGAGACGCAACCGTAGCGTTCACCCTTTGTTCTGAAAAATAAAACTGCCAAAACAGGAGAGAGAAATCCAAGTCTACTCAAATATATCCAGCAAAGATGCAACAACCGGTAGAAATTTTTTGAATAATTTACTACAATTTTTTCCTTTTTTTTCTAAAAACTAGCTCAGTTTTTTTTCTAAGAAGCATGTCCGAT
>LJIJ01000847.1:0-70761 GCA_001718145.1 Orchesella cincta | reverse complement strand
TTCAAAACATCCCATCACATAGAAACTCAAATTTTGTGGCACAGTTCACTTTCCGTACCATCAAACAAACAAGCAGATATTATTGAATTTTGCAGATCACGATAAATATATATCAAGGTTGTTCACAATCACATACATTGTGACTTGTAAAAGTATAAAGGGCACACTGGTCATGCTCGATAGGCGATGTATACTATTAACCTCACAGTTTATGCATCTGCTCCACTTAGTGCTCAGGCATCTTCATCATCTGAGCGAGTTGATGTACTAACTATCGTTCTTGCATGGGATGTAGGATATACACTCACTGAAGTCTATGACATGAATTGCTCACTTGTGAGTTGTTGAGCAGGAATTTTGTCGATTGATCGAGAAAAAAAATTAGGAAGTAAGTTTGTTGCTGATAATAGTAATGTAGTAAAAATGCAGGGCTGCGCTGAATGTTCATTGAGTTCCTTTACCCAGAGGAGATGGAGATATACTCACACAAAATTAATTTTTAGCTGGGAGCACACAACAGCTTCCTTCCTCTCCTCTGTATCATCAAACCAAACAGGCATTCCTTTCCTCCTTTAGAACCTTTGTGGCTTCGTTTTTGTAACGGCACAAGTTAACAATTACATGTTGAATCTTTTGGAGAATGTTCACTGTAACACTTGACGGACAAACTTTGAAGTAAAAAACTTTTTTCTATTTTAGGTTAGACACCAATTAATTTTTATCAAGTTGTGAAATTCATTTGAATATGCAGGCTTTATTAACCGGCAAGTATTAGACAAAGTGTATAAATCAGCGTACATTGTGTAACACTGGACTATATTGGGGTAACTGGCAGTCTTGATTTTTGCAGACTGGAGCAAAAAAGGATTGGTCGTTCTTTCTCTTGTAATTCGCATTTGAGGACTACGGGGGCAAACCGCAAACGAGTTCACGACACTTTTTAGGTCATGGTGAGCCTACTGTTTGTATTTGTCTTAGGTAACGGTACACAACGTATAAACATTTGCTCACATTGATAAAGGATTCTTTCTATCTCTTCGCTGAAGTAGTAGACGAGACAAAAACCGGTCTATGTTAACACTGGAAGACTACTGCAGTGGACTGAGCTTGAGCTTGCATTTATACCTGGATAAAAAGCAAGCAACTGTAATGCAATCCCTCAAACAAACCAAGGACTAAAGAGGAAGTCGTGCGCTATACTCTGCTGTCAATTATGTAATTCAAACCATGTCTGTGCGGTCTATCTGTAAACTATGCATGAATATACATTTGTATACACATTGCTTGCTCTTTTTCTTCTCTCTAGTCGTCCTCAACATTTATACCCTCACTTGATGATGAATGAGATGTATGAATATATACGATGATACGTACGATAGCCAATTACTTTACGAGAGCATGTAATGTACCAGTAAATGAAAAAGGAAGAACAAAAAATAATATTATGTTACCTAATCTCTCTACTACAACGTGATGTGATGATAGTCGATAGTCGTAATGTTTTATGGTTCGTCTTCTGATCTCGAGGTTTGATAATGCGCTTCAAAAAATGTTACATCATTTAAAAACTTGCTATCGTAAAACTGCGGCTTTAATGACAGTGCTTACGCAAATATTTTGTAACTATTGATCAATCTGGCTTGAGATTTAAAAAGATGATTTTGACTGTTTATTATTTGCACTTATAATTACAAAGTACAAATCGGCAACGTATGATTAGCAGGAAGATAACCTCACTTTCCCAAAAGAGGGAGAAGAAGAGGTCAACGTTTTTATGGTTGGGAGATGACCTCCCACTCTTCAACTTTTATAATCCTCGGGTCATCCAATTAATCAAAAAATTGGGTAATGTATCGGTTGGCCTACTTCTAATCATTATCCTCTACTATACAGGCATGTTTTTGAAAAAGATATTTTTTACCCATCACATTTTTATGGTAAAATTTCTAGCAGTTATTGCCACTTTTAGTTGGCAATTAGGAACATTTTTTATTACATCGCCACACTTTCACATTTGTACTTATGCATATATGTGATCAGCTTGCTCCTTGTTCCTTTGTTTATCTATTCCCCATCATAGATTCTATGCATTCAGCAAAAAAAGAAGGGCTTGATTCAGTATTCTAAGTACCCACTTCTTCGCATCAGACACTTGAGGTGTGAAAAAAGATCCATGGACCAGTTCACCACCAGAACAAGTAGCGGCCTTCACCCAAAACCCCACTCCAAGTTGCAGACTGCATTGATTTTACATATGCATGATGTAGGTACTTACTCACACATATGTACACAAAAAAGTCCAAACAAATCCCATTGTGAAGAAGTAGAGACACAGATCATGTGGTTCACACAAAGTTGGCTTTGGTCCTTGGGTTGTCATGTCAGCACAGAAGCTGCTGCAGCGGTGCATTGTCTATCCAATGCATGACTGAGAGTGCACATCATGAACAAAATCCTTTTCTTTACTGATGGCATTGGTGAAGCTTAGGATATCTCAAAGTCAGCCGTCTTCTTCTCCTCTTGTTGATTTGATTAACTTACAAGAGTTTAGCTGATTGTGTTGTGTCTAACGCAATGCGAATAATCATAGCGTGGTTTTAACATCTTCTATTGAGTGTACGCAATACTTAACGCTTTGCCATTTTTGTTAAAAACGAAGATTTTAAGGTTCTATCGTAAAATACAGCCGACACTTTTGACCTTTTAACAACTTTATTAACAATTCATACACGAAAACAACAAGAAATCACATACATTTACATTCAATTTTGACTACTACATCTGACCAAAATGATACACGCTTTTTGACTAAACTCAGAAGACTAAAAGCACTTTCTCAGCTGACTTGACCTCTACAACCTTTTCATGCCCGAACGCAGACTTCTCGATAGCAAAACCAAACAATTATATCGCAATAGCAACGATAAGCCTACAACAGCACGTTTCTCAAATCACCCCTATCGGGTCTCTATCAACCACTAGGTATCTTATACTAATTGACAATTTACTCAAAAACGGCTACTGCGAAAAATATGGGACTAAGTACATATTATAGTAGACACTCTCCTTAACAAAATGACCTATCACATACAAAAAGTCAGTAACAAATGACTTAGTTATTCAAAATTTAAGATAAGCACATCCCATTTTCTACATACTCCCACCATTGACTTTCACAGCTTCTAGTATAAAGTCAATCCACTTCCAAAGGGAACAATCGTTGAATTGGTCTGGTCAACGTTGAACTTCCTGTCTTCACAACTGCCATCCGGTGAATCCCATCTCGTCCAGGAATCAGCTCCAAAACTCTCTAACAATTGATCCTCTTAGAATTTTCCACTTCCAACAGAACGACATCTCCTACTCGAATCTCACGTTTGACCTTCATCTTCTCGTTATGCTTCAATGTTCCCAAATATTCAGATCTGAACCTTTTCCTTAAGTCCTCTCGAATCTTCAACACATTACTGTACTTCTTTCGAAAGGCAGCTCCATCCAAAATATCCAAATCAGGAACTCCATTCGACTTCATAATTCCAAGGAACATCTCTGGAGACAACGGTATCGGTTCCTCTACGCTCTCTGATACGTACGTCAGTGGTCTTGAGTTGATTAGAGCTTCTACTTCATAAAACAACGTCTCTAACTCTTCATATCGTAATGTCTTCTTCCCAAGATTCTTCCGTAGTAATTCCTTCACTGACCGAACCATTCTCTCCCAGAATCCACCCCACCAAGGTGCTGCGGGTGCACTAAATCTCCACTCAATTTTCTCTATTCCTGTTGTTGATGTTATAATCTTCCAATCCAATTCTTGCAACAGGTTATCCAATCCAACGAAATTAGTTCCGTTGTCCGAATAGACTACTTCAGGTCGTCCACGACGAGCAATAAATCGTCTTAATGCCAGCACAAACGACTCGGTTGACAATGATGACACTAATTCCAAGTGTATTGCTCGAACAACTGCACACGTGAACACGGCGAACCAAATTTTCTTGCTTTTATTGATGTAGAGCGGTCCTCCTAAATCCACACCAACAACTTCAAATGGTCTAGCATCTCGAACACGATCCAATGGAAGAGGTGCTTCTTCCACACTAGCTGCTTTCCACTCAGACGTTTACATTTCAGACAGGAACTAATCACTCGTTTCACAGTTTTCCGTGTCTTCAAAATCCAATATTTCTCGCGCAGAAGACACAAAAGGGTATTGATGCCAACATGCTTGTTTTCCAAATGCATCTCTCGAACCATCATTTGCACTAACACATTTTCACCGGGTAACAAGATGGGGAACCGAAAATCTTCACTGTCTTCTCTCATCACGATTTTGCTCCGAACCCGTCTGATTCCATTCTCATCTTTCCTTGCATGCATCTGCTTGAAAATGGACTCCTTATCACTGAAACTTGAGTACTGGATATTCTTCCACAAAACAATTTCTGCATATTTCTTCTCCTCCAGCGTAATTGCTGTAGGAAATTTCTTCTTATCCAGAACAACTTTCTTCCATCTCAGGATCCAAGCAGTTATTTCACAATCAATTTGAAGATGAGTAACGGTTGATATACCACGGTGTTTCTGCCTCTTGATTCAAATTACACAGGGTGACTTTCTTCCTTTCCTTTGCGATGACATCACGATCAACATTGACATTTGATACTGGCCACATTTCACTTTCCTGATAAAGCCAAGCTGGTCCCTCCCACCATCGAGATTCCAAAAGTTTCTTTCCGTTGCATCCTCTCGATGGCAAGTCCGCCGGATTATCCTTTCCTGGGATGTGACGCCAGTCTTGATAACTTGTCAATCTTCTTACTTCTTGTACACGGTTGAACACAAAGGTAGCCCAGTTTTCATTATTTTGAATCCAATACAAAGCATTACTGGAATCAGTCCAACAAAAGGTTTCCACATCATGAAAGTCCATTTCCTTCTTGACACTGTATAACAATCTTGATCCGACCACACGCCAGCAATTCCAATCTCGGGATCGTACTCTTCTTTGGGGCTACACGTGCTTTCAATGATCATTTGAACATGAACATTTCCATCAAATTCAGATCTCAGGTAGATACAGCATCCATATCCATCCTTACTAGCATCACAAAACAAGTGCAGTTGCAATTTGCTCTTGTCCACAGGTCCTTTCATTATCCATCTTGGAATCTTCAGATCCAAAAGCGATTCCAAAGACTGCATCCACTTCTTGAAATTCTTCATAATTTCTTCTGGAACCTGCTCATCCCAGTCCAATTTGGCTTCCCACAAATCTTGCAGCATCATCTTGGGAACAATAGTGACTGGTGACACAAATCCAAGAGGATCAAAAATCCTTTGTGCTGTAGACAAAATTTTTCTCTTTGTGACAACTTCACAGGAACTTGACATCCCACGATGATCCATCACGGCAGCTACACTGGAACTTGACATCCCACGCTGACACAACTCGACGTCTTCACTGGAACTTGATATCCCACGAAGATCCAAAGCAAGGTAGTCTTCATCCACATTCCATAACATGCCAAGTATATTCTGATCACTCAAATCTTGCTTCACATCAGAATTCCAGACCCATCCTCGTAACTCGAACATTCCACTGCTCATAATCTCTGAACTTTGGTTGACAAAATTTCTTGTTTCTTCTTCTGTATCCAGGCTAGCCACACAATTATCCACATACAAACTTTTCTTCAAAAATTGCGCAATTGTTTGCAAGTGGGCTTCAACGTTATCCAGATGATAATTCAAGGTGGCAGCCAACAAAAAGGGACTTGGCGATACTCCGAAGACAACCCGACAATGGCGATACATCTTAAACTTTTCCAAAACTTCCTCCCACCAAAGAAATCGCAGGAAATTGCGATCTTCTTTCTTCAAACTATCTGGAAAAAGCTTTCTTGATATCTGATGTCACTCCATGTCTTCTCATACGAAATCTCATCAAAATGGCTGGAACTAGCTCGATCAAATGGGTCCTTTCAACAGGCACTCATTCACGGAAGGCAAATCCTTCGATTTTGCAGAGCATCAAAACTGGACGAATGGTGTTGTTGTGCTCTTCGGATTAAAACTGGACGATGGGGCAGGTAACTTGCACTGTGGTCCAACTCTTCAGCAGGAACTCTTCAATTATCCCATACGTTCCCATTCCAAGAACACGTTCTCATAATCCTTGGTTTTCCTTGTCCTCCAATTTCTTAGTTGCTGAAACCAGTCTCTTCTTACAACATTCTAGGTTTTCAGCCACGGGAGGATGACTCTCAAGCCAAGGTAATGCCACTTCATAACGTCCTTCGGAATTCACTTCCACTGAATCTTGAAACTGCGCAATTGCTTCTTCAATCATCAGATCTTCAGTCTTCACTTCAATGGGATCACGAATTCCAAGTACATCCAGCTTCCACAGATTTTGAATACTTGATTCTGTAGAAATGAGAGAGTGAGACAACAACGTGCTACTTTTCCCCACTTTCTCCACGGCCGGATACTTTCCCATCAAAGTCCATCCAATCTTCGTTTCAACTGCTACTGGGCCGCTCATCGTTGCAAATATTTTTCCAGTTAACAGCTCTCCTGCAACGTCGGCTCCAATCAGAAGATGGATGTCAGGTTGATCTTGTCCAACATCAGTGATGACGATGTTGTTATTGGTGAGCTCTTCAAGCCATACCAGGAGGTATACGGGAACTCCACCACAAATCTTCTTTTGTTCAAGTACTGTGAGCTTCATATTTCTCATTGTTGCAACCACTCACAGTAACTTCATACACGTTTGCTGTTGTTCACAGGTCTCAGATCCACCAAAAAGTCCATGAGCCATTCGAAGTTCATCTTTTTTCTGTAACTTCAATACTTCTGCTGCTCTGGATGTCACATAGGAATGCTGGGATCCTGTGTCCACAATTGCACGTACAACACGTTCTTCGTCTTCATTCTTCAATTTGACTAATAGCGTCTGCAACATGACGTTATCCACTGAATGGTTAGACAAAGAAGATGTGTTCCTCTGCTCTGATGATGTGTTACTGGAACTCTTTTCATTACAGGAACTCTTTTCTCTGGAACTCTTTTTATCATCATTGCTGTTGAGCTTGGAACACATGACGAGGTGATGTCTTCTTTCACAAAGGGGGCACTTCAATTTCTCTTGCACACATCTTTGACACGTGTCCTTTCTTGAGACAAATGAAGCAAGCGTAACTATCTCGAACTCTTTTTTGCTTCTCTTCATGTGTCATCAGTTGTGCCTTTTGGCACGCAGAACTCTCGTGACTCTCAGAACAGAATATGCACTTCACATCTTGGCCACTCCCTTGTCCACTGAACAGATCTGTTGCTGTTGGGATATCACTGTTGTTGAGGTAATCTTTCTTTCTTGGCGTAGACTTCCTCTCTTCTTGAATATTGAATCCCTTCTTTGCTAGCTTGATCCGTTCTTCGCTATTCACCTCACTTCGTATAAACTTCATCAAGCTTTTCAGCTCGTTTTCACCATCGACTCCACGAGATCGACTTCTTTCCCACAACCGAAGGATGTCTTCAGGCAAGATGACTCCACAAGAGGAAATAGCATTGCTGCGTATTTGTCGGATGTCACTCCTAAAGTATCCAATGATCTCAGTTGGTTTCCAGTTTGTCGTATATGCTTGCTAAAGGGAAATGATCCTTTCTTCTGTATGTTGCCGATGACCAATCCCAATAGTTCGTACATACACTTCCACAAGTATTTCATCACGCCCAAACCTTTCTTTCAGGTACTCCACAACTTTTGGTAGTTGGCTGCTAATGGAGGGTAACTTTCCACCGCTGCCCGTGCTGGTGACGACACAATTGTGCATTGTAGGAGATATTGATACTTCTCTTCAGCGCATATTGATTCATCTTCATGAATGTTGCTGAAACTGCTCCAAAATGCAATCCAGTCCTTTGGGTCGCCTCCAAACTTCTTCATTTCAATAGTTGGAAGTCTGTATGTGGTGTGACGATGTGTTGATCCACGTGTACTTGTAGATCCTCTCGTACTTGCAGATTCATTGTTGTGAGTGCTTCTGTTGCTCCCACCGTCATTCTCGGATCAGATATGGTCTTGCTATGCGTTCCACTCGATCAAATTCGTCTCGATAACGAGTTACCGCATCTAATTCTTCATCAAATTCTTCTTCCGTTGTGGCATTATTCTCTTGCATTTGCTGGTTAATTCGCTCATCAAGCTCCTGTAACCTTTCCATGTGTCTCTGCCCCCTCCGGAAAAGAAGTGTGATCCTCTCGCGGTCTCGGTTATCATCATCATCTTCGATTTGATCTAGGACTTCGTGCATTGTCCGTTGCAAAGCTGCTCTCACTGGTCCTCGCTGTACTCTTAAAGACATCTTGATTCCTTCAAAATGTTCACACGACTGCGCCACTTGTTAAAAAACTAAGAATTTTCAGGTTCTATACGATAAAAGTACAGCACGACACTTTTGACAACTTTTAACAACTTTATTTACAATTCAATACACGAAAACAACAAGAAATCACATACATTTACATTCAATTTTGACTACTACATCTGACCAAAATGATACACGCTTTTTGACTAAACTCAGAAGACTAAAAGCACTTTCTCAGCTGACTTGACCTCTACAACCTTTTCATGCCCCGAACGCAGACTTCTCGATAGCAAAACCAAACAATTATATCGCAATAGCAACGATAAGCCTACAACAGCACGTTTCTCAAATCACCCTATCGGGTCTCTATCAACCACTAGGTATCTTATACTAATTGACAATTTACTCAAAAACGGCTACTGCGAAAAATATGGGACTAAGTACATATTATAGTAGACACTCTCCTTAACAAAATGACCTATCACATACAAAAAAGTCAGTAACAAATGACTTAGTTATGCAAATTTAAGAATAAGGGCCACATCCCATTTTTCGACATATTTAATATACCAAAAAAACACGAGAGGGCAATCATCGGGTCTCAAAATTTCCATATGATATTATTTATAGTGGAGGGCTGGCATAATAAATTTATATAATAATTGTAAGAACGCTTGGATGATGGAAGGAGCAAAGACGGATACTTGGGTTTACCCAATAATAAAATTAAATGATAAAAAAATGTAACCAAGAAAAGTTGTTACATTCATATTCCAAATCATATATACATTACTTTTATATAAGTGTAGTAAATGTAGATTTGGTTTGTAGTATAGCTAGTGTTAGTCCAGTCAGCAAGTCGTCTTCCATTACGCTAAGCACTTTTTTCTCGCTTGGCTGTTCAGTTGTAATAAATAAATAATATCTTGTAACAACATAGAATGAATCATGGAGGCTGTGGTGTACAAAGTGCTATTTTGAGCTTCTCCTCTGCCTCCTTTTTCTGTCATTCCGCTGGACAAACCAGCATTGCCGCATTTCTGGATATTTTCAGCTGTGCAAAAGTTATTTTCAGCATTACATCCTCTTGTCCTCCAGCAGAGTCATCCATAATATTCATGTTCATCCTTCCAGTCCAAGTCTTGGTGATATGATAATGCTAATTCATATCGTGCTGGACTTGCCTTGACTGGAATGGAACTGGTATTTATGGTGGTCGTGGTCTCGGCAGCAGAGAAAATGTTGAATGATTCGGTCAAATGCCCAACAACATAATTTATCTATTTCCATTTCCACTCATATTTTTTTCCATCTCCATCTTTGTAATGTGCCGTAAGAATGTGTTGTAGCTGCTTTAAATGTATGGGAGAACCCATTTCGCCCGAAGATACGCGCATACCACACATTTGTACAACGGAAAATTAATGTGTAGTACCACGACCGATTCATGATGATGATGATGAGGTTTGCGTAAATGGAACGAGAACTTGTGTTGTTGTAGTTTATTCTGGCCAACTTCAAACTTGCGGTTTTCTTAATTACGCTTGAGGATACACAATATATTTTTCCCTTTGCTAAAAGGTCACAGATTGATTTTAATGAGACTCTCTTCTGTATTTTGATGAGGAGTTTTGTTACATCGAGTTGTTACATCCATCGGCAGTGTAGTTGGGGCTTTGCTCACCTCAAAGAAATCGAAATGCTGGGAGAGTAAACCAACAAAAATGCAATTTATTTTATGGATTAGTACTTTTCAAAACCTTTTTTGCTTCTGTTTGGCAAGTTTGTGCACGTACGAAAGAAATGAAGTTTATTTCAATGGAGGAGAGAACAAGAATTTGTGTTTTTTGAAGAGGGAGGAGATCACTCAGTTGAATGTCTGAGTTTCTTTGATTCATCTATCTACTTTTTGAATGAAGTGGTGGTAGTATTTAATCATAAAAATTCAAGTAGGTATAGTTTCTACTCTCAACCCTCCCGACTATATTGTAAAATCTAGCCTGGAGCTAGTATCCGAACCATGATCAATTAATAACCTGTGTGCACATCACCACCACCACTGTCATCATTTTTTTTCAGAGTGTAATTATTCCATGCAAATTATCTCTAAAGATAAGTGAAGTATGTAGCAAACAAAACCAATTGAATGAAATGTGCTCCTGGCACTAACATAACAGTACTAATTGATCAATATTACGGAACATGAGCAGATGATAGAAGAGCAAGATTACACACGTAATAATGTGAAAGGTAGGTAGTATCAATGAATAGGTGAGTTAGTAGCAAGCACCCTACATTTTTTTTGAAGGAGAAGAGCCATTCATCATCTTGATGTGCTAAGGTGACGATGTAAATACCTCAGATTAACAATCGCAAGTGGGGAAGGAATGTGTCTTGGAATAAAATCCAGTTTCTCATTTGTTTTATGCAATTGAAAACATTGTTTGACGTCGCCCAACTTACTAAGCTTATATAAACAAATTAATCTGCAGGAAGTATCTACTTGGATAAGAATAAAATTTAATTTTCCGCAATAAAAATTCGTCGCATAAGTCAAGAGAAAGTTGCTACCGTCTAAGCTTTTATCCCGATTTTCTTTGACCGAAAGGCGAGCTTTCTTTAATAAAAGCCTGAAAATGAGCTCTTTATACCACTCCATCTTGAATCCTTACTCCTCACTTTTGCTGCATTAATGCCCATAAATAGTCCGATGTCGCATCCCACAATCGAAAACTAGATTAGATCCAACCCGCACAATTCAAAGCATGCCTGCGTTTATCAATGAAAATCTTGGCGACAGGTCTGGTCTTTTACACCTGCTCACACCTCCGCGTCTGTCACCACTCTGCCACTTAATATGCACAAGTGCCTCCTCAAATTGTGAGAAATGCACAAATATACTAAATTGTCACAATCACAAATAATTCTGACTTTCTTACAGCTCTGCGCTGACGGTATACTTATATATTGCTATGTATGCTTGCTGCCAGACAGACGGAGTCATAGTCATAAAACTTTCCGCTTTTTCCCTATGTATGCAAGCTCATAAGTTACTTTTCTAGTCTGATGATCCTCCACAAAAACCCATGATATGTTAAAAAGGTTCTCCCTTAAAAGGTGACGCTTTTATCCGTGTGTAAAACACAAATCCACAAACAATCCTTTGCCTTTGTGCAGCAGTACAGTTTGTCATTCTTATTAAAAGCGTATCGGAAATTGACATTTTTAGCGATAATGTAAGTAAACACGAGTAATTGAATACGCAGTTATATAGATACAGTAAAATAGTAGTTGTGAATCTTGTATGACACTTGGCGGCATGACAGTGAAGGCTTTAAAAGCAAGTAGAACAATGGGGAACAACATGCTTCCAGCGGTGAGGCAGACATCATTCAATTCACAATTGAAAATCTATACGGCCCCCTTTCAAGGCACGCCCGCTCGTGTCCTGTCAGGTCAGGTTAATTGTAATGGAATTAAAATCTCAGGAGAGTAATACGGAGCCGGAACATGTGTAGGAAGAATGCAAGGCTACTTCAGAATCTAATCCGTATCTATAGCCAGGGATTGAGGTTATGCACCTTTTGGTCTACAACTCCCCACTGACCGGGAGACAAGTAATCAAAAATGGGAAAACATATACATGCTAAATTATTGTCGAAAACTCGGATCTTAACTACCTATTTAAGAAAGCTTATATTATGATTCACAGTTTATATGACAAATGGCATTGAACAAGTTCAGTAGCCGACTGGGTTAATTGTTTCATAATCAAATTTTGCTGAAATGTCAAGTCTAAAATTAACAAACACGACATTTTTGCCATCTCGACATACTACGACTCCAGACAAGTGCAACATCATTGTGTAATAATCACTTCTGATGAGTAATTTGTTGTGATCTATGTAGTTTTCTTGCTTGAAACATGTTTCGAATAATGAAACCGATTGATTTGCGGCGACGCCAATGCCACATCCACCCTATCTACTCAAGATTACTGGGAGGCAATTGCAATTGGGCTAATTCAAAGGGAAAGATAATATGAAGGTGTGTGCATAAAAAATGAATAAAATTATCTTTAGTATCCATTAACCTCTATTTAGTAGGTTCAGGAAAATGGATTTGGTCTGCGGAGGTAACCTTAATCTTGTGGCTAACGACCAGTTTTCTCCGCCTTTAGAAGCCTCATTGAATACCTAAGCTTAGTGGACGCAGCCAGCTCGAAACATTTTATTAAACGGGCTAATAAAGTGGAGCGTGTGAATTGCTTGGACCTGCAGAAGCTGATTGACTACTGGGTGCTGCAATTCAAATGTAACGGAGCTCAAAGCTCCTTACATAGAAGACCTTTAGCTTTGAATGAAGCAACTTGTGCTGGCGTTGATGCTGGTAATCAATTATTTTTTGCAATTAAGATAGCAATTATGATGTCATAATTTGTAAAGTACAAATGTGAATGGACATAACTGTCGGATAATGGTGATGATATGATGATTCATGAGACTAATTCTTGGTTTCAGGCCAAATTATGAAGACACTAGTGTCTCATTCTGATGCATTTAATATTCGCAAAAACGTCACGTTTAAGTTACGCAGATTTATTGGAGAAAGGTCTGATTGAGGTACAAATTTCTTGAAATAAAACGTGATCTTGTGTCAACCAATGAACTTTTCACAATTTAAGGAAATATGGATGGTTGCATACACGTGTAAGTTAAAAAAGATTAATTTGCAAAAGTTAACCAGTTTGTTTTACATGTTAACTAATCTGTAGATATATATTGATTGGCTGTCGGAAAGATGTATTATATGGAAAACAAATGTAGTAGGCAGCTTACTTTCAGTTTCGTCTCAAAGAGTAGTTTTTTTTGCAGAGCTCTTGTGATTTCTGTAAAAGGTTGATTTGATAACTTTCATTGACCTTACGTTGTCCATATTATGGCGAGGAACGCATCATGGAAAATTCTAGGCAAGGGAAAAGCGAAGCGATCGGGTGCTCTCTCTGATGTATGAAATTCTATTATACAATATTATTCCAATTCTAGAAATCTTTCGTTGCAAATTTAAGCTATCAACGATAAGGATTAAATATATCATACTTGTAGTCGGCGTATATTTTTATTGGTTTTTAATAGATTTAAATATCTCGAAAAAGATGTTTATATTGCTATACATATTTAAACAGAAATTGGTCAACATTTCTATCCTCCAAGGCTAATGCATGGATAGGTTAGAGCTGATTATGCTGAATTTTGTAAGTAAATCATGAATTTTCATGGAAGTTTTATGCTATAAAACTATCAAAAACATTAAAAGAATAATTGTTGAATAGTTAACACGCTAAAAATAAGTTTACAAAGGTTGTTTAAATTCATGCTGATTACAGGTCCTTCCCAGTACATTTGTTAGCATTGTTACAAAAAATATGAATCAATTGAATTTGGAAACTTTTCTATTCGTACTCAGCAATTTTGCATACAATACGTAATATCGCAATACAAAAGGCAGCAATCACCCTGATTTACTTATAGCATATTTTGCTTATTGCAAGCAAGGCATGTATATTAAGAAACACAGGCGAAATATAGCATGGGCTTTTGCATATTGTATAACTCTACACCTACCCAGCTTCAGTTTTAATCTTCACACTGCTCCAAATCACTTCTTTATCGCCATTAGGTTACAGAACAACATGGTTCATTGGCTTGCTTCAAGCTCGCAAGATAAACAAGCAGGGATTTGGATGAAATATTGAGGAGCAGAAAAAGAGCAAGTTAAAAAATGCAAAAAGAAAACCGACAGACAGCAGATGATTGAGGACGACAAATTGCGATTATTAAATTGGTCTAGTGTAAACAACATGTGTTTGCGTGTGTGGAGTTTAGTTGGAGAGGGGTAGGCTTAACATGTCACATTTATATTGCTTTTCCTTGCATTGGTTTGGTCACATGGAGAAGAAGTTGACTGCTGTTTTGTTTTGTCTGCTCAATGCTGACTAAGGAAACGGTTAAAATAAACTGTTGCGAGCTGGCTTTGGGTTTCCTGACATAGCAAATTTGCAACTAGACTAATAAATACGGAAGTTTGGTAGAATAAATTTTGCTGTGCATATTTTGGATAAAGTCACAAATCACAATCATTGATTGATCATGTTCGAAATTAAGCCAATCAATCATAAAAAGTTGGTCTTTTTGGTCACATTTTTCATTAATTCTATTTATATTCAGAAATGTTGAAAAATTAGTAATGCCTGATTTTGACTAAACTCAAAGTCACCAGCTATTAGTACACTGTTTGTTATAATATTACGGCACCTAGATACATCCTCGGAACTCCACGTTAAGTTATAGTGTACTGTAATAGAATAAAGTAAAGTTTAGTTCTATTACTATAAATGACCGCTGAACAATAATTATTATTATTACTATTACAGAATATACATTATTGAATCTAGATGATTTGGCATGTGACCACCAAAAATTAGCAACTCGTACATAAATACAACTGAATACTTCACATTTAGTTCCAACCATACTGAATACTTATATCATCATTGAATCCTAATTTGCATAAGAAAGACACATCCAAAATTCTCCGTAGCTATCCTAAAATCCAAGTCGAGACTTAAAATCTGAACCCACAATACCTAAACTTTAAGTTGCCGGAGAGAGAAGCTTTTTCAGTAAATTCCTGAAAGAGCTTACAAATTTACTAGCACCAGTCCAGACCAGCTCCCAAAATTACTCGTTTTCATCATCCACACCATGTTTCTTGATCGCAAGCCCATTGAAACATGTAAACAGGTGAGAAAGGAATGTTATTAGCTATGCAAACTACCTATTATCACTTTGCGTAATGTATCACAATGTGTCAACTCCATTACACCTCCTTAACCTGCGGCTTTAATTATTTTATTCAACACGTCTATATTATCTTATAGCGTGCCCGTTTTCATATTATCATAATATATCTATGTAATACCTTTGTATCTTGCCAGCATTTTTTTTGCAAACACACAACATGTAATACAATTAATGTCTCGTAGTAAGAAATACTGGCACAGGTTTCTATTTTCTTCTGACAGACTGCCTCGCTGGCGACGAGGAAATTTCAATGGCTCACAGACTCATTCCCTAACTGGCTCAGAGGAGAATTATGAAGATTAGAAAAATATTTAGTTGTTATATACTGATCATGATGATGATGAGTAGTACTCATAAATACCTACGTGAATGCATAGCGTACTTACTACTTCGCAGTTGATTTGATATAAACAGCCTTTTCTTGATCTAGAAGCATTCAACCTGTCAGCGATAAAATATTGGAATTTAAAAAACAACTAATTATGTTGATTATATATGCATAGGTACGCTATGCTGTTGGCTTTTCGTTTCAACAAGGAAAATCCATTGCATCTGTAATACGAATATATTTATTATTATTATTTTGTGGTTGATTTGAATAAACTTTTTTTAAAACATATTATTTGTTAAATAGCATAGTTGTAATTGCATTTTACACAATAAAATGCAACCTTGCATTTATTTTCGTTGCAGTCAAAACACTTGCAAATTTTTGATTGTCATTTTTATGAAGATAGAAAACTCAACGGGTCGATTAATTATGTGTTGTGAGATAGGTGCTGCAAAAGAAATGGAATGTGAGTGCATGTTTTGGTTTGGTCAGTTCATTTCATTTCCATACCGTCATGATATGATCTCTGCGTCAATACATCATCATGCATACCTGAGTGGAGAGAGCCTTACGGCACTTGTAGTTTGGTTGAGATTGTTTGTAGGTAGTTCAAATCACCATAAAAAATCTGGCGTCAGAGATCTGACCTAGTCTAACGATGAATTTGTTAATAACCCTTTTTGATCATGCAAAAATTCTGATTTGATTCGTTCATTTTGAGATAAAAATTCAATTGAAAGCTTGCTAATAGCCCACAATAAAAAATATGCTGCTCAAATCTCAATCAAAAATGTAGCATTTCACTACGGTACATATATTAAAAGAGTGGAGTCAAACACCTTGGTTGATAACAATACTTTGGTCAATTAATGATCAGAAAACAATTGGGAAAAGCGTTCATTAAAATAAACCATTAGCTTTTGCAATTTCAATCTGTTTTTTAACACATGCGAATGAAAAACTAAACCATTATCATCCCAATGAAATGCAAATAGACTCCGCAGACGCATAATATTTTAATGATGAGTTGCTCCGTCTGCAGTTTGTACAGTGGATGGCTAATTGCTTAAAGGGTTTAAAGAAATTAATGCACGTTACTCCCTTTCTAGGAGAAACATCTTGTTCCCAATTTTGGGGTCAGTGCCAAGCGTTGCTGCATCTGCATGCAGTGGCCGACCTCTCAGCTTTACATGAATAAAGACAAGGGAGTCAGCGCCAGCTGATCGATTGCAAATTAATTGCAACAAGGACTAACAACGGGACGAATTTGTAATGACTCCTGGCTCCACTCTTCTGCTAGACTTTACTCTGTTGACCACGCATTGTTTTGTTTACAGCAATTTCTCCCATGATGAGTAGTTGAACATCTGCATTACTATTTCCTCATTCTTTTCACTTGATTTCCACACATTGTTCATCCATGTAATTATAAGTAACAGTGTAGCGTACTCTAAGTATCCCAGGGACTAGGAGGGGCTTTAAACATATTTTTTTCTTGTGATGGAAAAATATTCTTAAAACTATAGTGGTTGAGAGCATGGATGCATAATATTGTACACGTTATGGCTCTGGTGACGGGAGCCAGAAGAGATTTGTCCTTTGGCAGGTTGATGAAGATGATATGTGCGTAGTCACCATTATTGTTATGGGGAGTGAGCTGAGGAGCCACAAATTGCAAATAAGTTTTTAAGTAAGTCAAAAGAAGCCCTAGAGTGGTTTCTTTTTATGTTAAAATGTTGATAGTTCTTACAATCATAATCGTATAATAACAGACTAATATTCTAACGGGGTGTATTGAAACTGCTGAGTTTTTTTTTGAAGAATACAGTCTGTTATAAAAGAGGTGAGGAGACAGACAAACAGAGGAAATTAGGTGAGAGATGATGATAGATTTTTGTTTTTAATAGCTCATACAACTTATAGTTGTATACGGCCCCACCTGAATTGTCAAGATTTTGCGGACGGACACAGTGGAGCCAGCAACCCGCAGAGAAGTTGTAGTAGTACAACAAGCCACCAAGTTACAATAACACAGAAAAATCATTATGCAAAAGACGTAAGTGTGCTTGTAGCTTGAGAGGATGGATGGGTTGTGTGCACACAAGTGTAAGTGTACACATAATAATAATGCGTGAATAAATAGGGATTCTTATTTATTTCCAGCTAATTACCTTCCTCACAATCACAACTTACACAGCGGTGGCACTTTTGCGAGTTGGAAGATATTCGAGATGAGGTACTCTACTCGTGGATAAACATGCTTTTTTGTTTATTAAATTTATCTGCGACGATACGATAGTTGCACTGTCGTTTTCCCAGTTTTCGATTTTATCACATGACACGACCTCAGCCAAATTTATGGTGATGAGGTGAGAAACTAAATTAATGAATGGTGATTAGAATTATTAATTACAGATTTCCTTTGACTGGGTATATTCAATACAATTCATGAAATGAAAGATGCGTTCTGCATTTACAGGTGAAACGAAAGCAAATTTAGGATATATATATCTGCTTAAAACATCAGGTTTTATGAGTTTCCTTATTTTGTTTGTTTCAAGAATACTGCAAGTAACACGCCGACATAAAGTTTAATATCAGAAAAATTAATTTCAATGAAAATTAGATTGTAATCTTCATATAGGCAGAGTATATTTTAAAAACTTAGATATTAACTTAAAACAAATATTAAAATCTGCAAAGATATTATAAATGGAGGCGAAAAGGTAATTGGAACAAATCACGTTTTTTGAATAATGTACCCAGTGAGTACTACTCACTGTTCCGCTCAAAGCTTGCGGTGTTCCACGTAGAGAAAATATATTATATCTGTCAGTCAAGGTGATTCCCGAATGGTAAATATACACTTCACTCAAAAGGATATCAAAGAAGCCCGACGACAGCCATGCATAAAAATTACGCTCAAATTGCCAGCCTTATATACGCATTGTGGTTTGAAACCTATATTATTTTGGAGGTGAGCTTATTCTTTCCTCAGATTTTCTGAGTATATGGAAAGCCTCATTTAAAATTAAAATGTTAACTACTTTCGTTAGGTGCAAATTAAAGTTGATGTACTGAAACAAACAACTGTTTTAGATTACATTGCACAACAAAGCTGCTAATTATATAATCTACTACAATTGATCAATCTTTACGATTTCTATTAAACACTAATCAGTGTTCAAGCATGCCAATTTAGGGTTTCTGACCTTATAATAGAGGAGACAGTGTGGAGACATAAAAATGTTCTTAATCCTCACACGCTGCATTAATTTTTCGAAACTGTCAGTCAGTGCATTTCCGTATAAGTTTTGCAAATGCAGCGACGAAGGTTTGTTTATAAACAAACATGCATAATTCATTGCCGTGATGAGTTGGTGATTGCTTGGTCTGTGATGACGGTGCAAAAGCTGCTATTTACTCCTCTACTTCTACTACGTACCGATTTAATACGCTAACATACTTTTTCAAGAAAATTGGCTTAGTTTTTCCAACTCTTACTACTAAAATTACTATCAACAACCTTTTCATCGTCTACTTGTTTTGCTCCGACCAACTCAAACTTCCGAGGATTTGCCGATGATGAATTTAAAGTTAAAAAACTACGGTATAAATTCTAGTAAAATCATCTACCAAGAACTATTTTTTTCTCCTAATTTGTATGTTGTTTTTGGACTTCACATCATATCACAACTTCTGTCGTCCTTACGAGAGCAGACCACCTGGGGCTATCTAGGACACTCAAGTTTATTTTAGAGTTTTCTTTGGAAAAGTATGTTGCTGCGCAAAATACGCTGGTCTTAATTATAAACAGTGCCCTGTAGCATGTAGTCCAAGCGTTGAATGGTCATATAGTAAACAAATGCTCAAAACGTAAAAAAAAAGATGTACAGGGAAAACGAGAAAATTGACGGGGAAATAGTCCTTGGTTTGGGAGGTTAATTGTAAACTCGCAGCAGGTGTTACACAAACATGGTTTGACATTTCGATTTCTCCTCCCTGTCAATATTCTCAATCAATAAAGTATAATCATCGTACGATTTAATGATCACCCACCACTGCTGTTCGAACCTACATCATATTAAAATTTTAAGCAATTGAATAAAAACGGCAACGACGTCCAGCTTTTTAAAGAAGTTTAGAACATCATGATTAATAGTAAAAGCTGCTCTTGCTCTATGTAATATGCATGATTGATTTGGCATGGTCAATAGTTTGTAATTCATGCGGTGCTCCAACATTTTTCTAAAGAATATAATGTGGTTGTACCACCACTGTGACTGACAACTGACTGACGATCAAGAGCCAAAAGTGGTCTGTTTTAATAAGATGTTATGAATTTGTTGAAATGCTCGATAACACCATCAAGCCAACCAACCCCAACACAACAACGTGGCACTGCACTGCACGGGACGATTTTTTCTTGACGCATAAAACTCCCAAGTGTAACTTTATACACAGTTTCTGTAATAAAAACCTTATCTCCGTTCAAGATCTAGACTGATCCAGTTTCAGCCGGACTGGCTTTAATAGAGCAAGTTAATATCATCATCAATATCACATGCAATAATAAATTCCTCAATATCGTTTGGCAAAAAAAAGTCTTGAATCTCTAATTGATTCTTGTCTTGAGGAAGACAAATTTACTCTGGAGTGGAGTCCACTGTTGTTTTAACTCTTGAGCACGTATTTTTATGCGTTTGCGTATGCTCAGTTATTTTTCTCGTATAATCTAATCTTGTGTTTTTCACTACCTAATTCAAATGAAAAAAACGCATTGTAGGGTCTGCGCTTTGTGTACTTATGAGATGAGAGAACGTTATTTATTACCAGTTGTCCTGAATGTACCATTTTCCAGTTTTTCTGAATTTAGTTGAGCCATTCAGCTGAATTATGTTTTCGTGAACTTTGCGATGTCACTTTGACTGTATTAATGTCAGAGAGTATAGGCAGATAGTAGGGGCTTGTGCTAATATATTTATAACTTTTATTGTAGGTTGTAGCAGGAAGTGTGGTGTGGTTTGGTCTCGTAGGGTTATTTACGTGCGCGTTAAATCTAAATGACGAAATAAGCAACTTTTTTGCAATAGTTTCTGAATATGGAATGTCGATCAAGAGAATTATTACTCAAACATGGAGATACAGAGAAGTTTGTCGTTTGTTGTTGAAAGGTCAGGCGGTATGGATATTTAAAATTAGTAGTGGCAGACTTCGGAACACATTTAGATAATACGAAATGGTTTTACGCTCCACAAAATTCGCCATAATATGCGCAATTCGATTTATGATTCATCAAGCTGCCGTTACCGCATTTTTGCATGTTAATAAAAAATTGTCACCAACTTAGATCCAGTATCGAATCTCGGTGGTGTATTTAAATCAGAAGGTAGATTTATTTAGCGATTTAAAATTGCGATTGAAATTCAAATTAAATTAGTTATGTTGGTTCCTTATACCCCAATTTCTACTTTTTATTCTCTACCAAAAATTTTCGTCACTGATGACATCCGAATGTGGCGGCTCGTCATCTTCATTCAGCAATTTGGTTGCTTTCTGTATTCTCTGATCCAAATGGTTTTGATAAGGCGTCCCCAAGTCTTCCTCAGCGTCATCATCCTCATTTTGGAGAAGCGTGTGACGTTCTTCAGATCTTATCTCGGTCAATTCGTTTTCATAGCTGTCTCGTAATGCAACCAAATTATTCTCCTCTGGCGAACTTGGCTCGTGTTGTGGGTGTTTGTCCGCAGATATTTCTTCGGCTGTAGATTATCAACATAGACTTTAGTAGAGACAAGTAAAAACAGAAGAAACTCCACAATAGGAATGCATGAATACCTTCGACTGGTTCAGGAATAGGTTCTAAAACCGGATTATGCGGGCGCGTCCTTCGTCCTCTCGCTGACGTCATTCTCTCCTGCAGTTCATTTCCTACCAGGGTTTCTGCTTCAGGTTTCTTTTCAGCTTCTGGCTTTTTGTTTGGATTTCCTAGAGCGTCTGGAGCTGCTACACCCTTACCCACTTTTTCTAACACTGATTTGATAGCTTTCTTCAGTTTTTTTGTGTCAAGCTGACCTGGAACTTGGTTAGTTATCACTTGAGATTTTATAAATGTTAGTGCTGCATAAACAGCTTCCTCCCAACCAAATTCTTCGGTGTAGTTCCAAATGTAGGGACAAAGGGAACTGGAGATTTGAGCTGCTTCCTCAGGACTCGTTCCACCTTTCATCACCATGAGTTCTATTAAAAGACGAGTGGACCCGCTGAGCCGGCATTCACTTTTGTACATTTCCTAAAAATATAAAACGATAATGGATAAACTTCATTTTAAGATGGTTAGGAAACTATTAAGCTCATCGTTACATCTTCATTATTTTCAATAAAATTTAGACAGTCCGCAATTTGATCCAGGGAACCATCCAGCAACGTCTCGAGTTGAGTCAGCGGAACAGGGTTCTTATCTCTGAATCTAATTAGTAGCCTTCGCTGAACGGCCCGAAGTTGAGCTGCCCTGTCAGCTAAATCAGCCTTTTTAAAAGGAACATAATCATAATCATCATTATCTATTCCATTCTTCTTTTCATTATATTCGCTAATATTGTAATAGTTCCACCTTGATTTGGACTTCCCGTTCCTTTCTCAGCATATGAGCATCCATTTCACTAAAATACTCCGATAAAAATGGAACTTCGTTGGGAGCACCTGCAAAATCAATTTGAAACCCCGTTTTTTCACGACCAAACTTTCGCTGCAATCTATCCAGAAAGTCGCGGTATACAATGTAAATGGCTGCGATTGTATTTGACTGTATGCGATATTTTGAACAGGTGGTTGTGCTCGTTTTAGTAGATGAGAGCACCGTTACTTTTACTCCATCATAGAATTTGAAGCATATACTCGTTGCATTCGATTCTGGCGTCCATTCAAAGTCTTAATAATTAAACCCAGTATCAATTTAATGACACTCATATAACCTGCCATCGAATATAATTAAATTGATGTCCAGTAAATTCCTTACCATTGTACAACTGCACCAAATTCACAGACGGCTTATTCACAGAAAACGTCAGCTTGCACTCAGCCTCCTTCTCGAGATACTCGCTCGCTTTTGCCACAACAAACAACGGGATTTTCACTCCACTCTTCTGGACAAAATGTGGCGAGCCATTATCACTAACGTAGAAGACGTAAATATCACATTGGAGGTCGGAGGGGGTAGCTAAATTAGCCACATAAAATTCCAGCGGAAACGTGTGTCTACCAACTATATCTCCCACGTAGACCGACTCCGTATTGCAGGTAATTGGTCTAGGAGTGCTGACTGTCACTCGGAGATCGTTTACTCGGAGTCGACACAAAATTTTAATTTGTCCTATCAACGCTATTACTTCCAGGCCGGATTCAAGGTATTTGGTTTTATGACCTTCAAATTCCACTTTGATTTCAACAGTACTGTCCTTGCTAGCTAAAACATCTTCATGGAAAGAAATTATATTGGGGCATTATAAGATCGGCAATGTAAACATGATTAAAAGTACATAGCTTCGTCATACTTTGTTCCCCGGATTCTGTTATCACTTTCCGTAGTTGTTGAAGCTCCCGTTCTGCAGCCTCATAGTCTAAATCCCTTGACTGGACTGGTGGAGCGACGAATAGTGAGGGTTCAGTTCCAAGATAGCCAAGAATCAGTTTCCCCTCTGGATTGAGAATCAGAACACCTCCATCAACTCCCTGTAAAATGTTTGGATTCGTCCTTACTTATTGATCAAGTCACCATGATTTAAGTTTTAATTATTAAACCTTTAAAACTCACATTCAAAGATACTTTATTTATGAATATGGGGCAAATGGGTAATTTGGCTGCCCACCGCAGTGCTGTACCGTTGTAGATATAGCATGTGAATGGATCGTTACCAGATGCTGCTAATGTAATTTGCTGATTATCACCTGGTGCTGAACCTATGTCAATTAGAGCACACAACTTAATCTACCTAACGAGGAAAATAATAAACCTATGTAAAAATAAAATATTGACGTTAGAGCTTACGAACAACGTAGGAACAAAAGGAGCTAATTTGATAGTCCAACTTCTTGCACCACATTAGTTCAGCCGCTTCCCCAAAACAAAATATATTTCGGAAAGTGCAGACAATAACCCGGGTTGTTGAGGATTCCTCTGTTCCCAACACCTGAATTTCTCCTAAACACTCTTCCCCAATGGAAACCACCCAATCTGGAACCAACTTTTTTCCCACAGCACTATCTTGATTTTGCTGTTGGTACACATCATCCTTGGCCATTGCTAAACTCGTATACTTGAAACAAATCAAGTTCCATGACGCAGCAATAATAAATGAGTCCCATGAAGGAACATAGCAAATTTGACCAGGTAAGAGGATATCTGGAATATATCTGGAAAATGTGAAGACTTCTTGTTCAAAAAATGAGAGCGTTCCATCCAAAGATTGCACACATAAAAACTGCCTTGCATCTTTCAGCCCTTTATTTCTGTCGGCATTGGATTCAGAAGCCCCTATTCCAAATGGTCCGCTACACATATTGAAGGCATGTCTTTTGAGCTGGTGCTCGTACAATAATGAGAGCTTGTATTGAGAACCGTGCTCAACCTGTCCAGGTAATTTTGATACGGAGAAAATGGAAAGTTTTTGGGGATGGAGAATAGCAAGTGTCATCTTATCTGAGCCACTGAAAATTTTTATGTAAAAAAAGGAATTATGCTGAATGTCCACCGAAAATATTTACAAAATTAACGGAATTACGATTACCCAACAAAACGCTCAGCTTCCACTTGCAGAATCGGAGTCCCCAAATGAAATTCTGCAAGCACCACTGCCTGTTCTCTGATTTCTGCGTAGTCCTCATCCGAATCTTTATCTGTGCCGTGAACAGCACCAATAATACGAAGATATCCAGATAAACTTCCCACAACTAGGAGTGCCTCATCTTCAGAATTGTTATCAACGTTGGCTGCCACTATAGCCCTTGGGGAAATAAAACTGGGTGGCTCATTTATGTCCAGAGACCAAAGATCACGGTATGTGAACAGTGTCATTTTGACACTGAAAATGGTTCAACATGAGCAAAATATTAGGAAAGTGGAGCAATGGAAATATTTCTGAGTTGACAGAAGAGAAAGGTTGCTAAATGAGTACAATGGGCATTTGTAGTTGCCGGTGAGGGTGATGTATTGGTCTTTTTTATCCAGGTTACCGTTTGTTTTGGATTGACGTGGTTAGAAACAAAATCGATATGCATAATATGCATGTCCACCTGTAAATGTAGCCCTAGGTAGGCTTTAATGGATCCTGTTTGTAGCTGAATGCTTACGAATGAGCACGGAACCCCTTTCTATCCAGTAATATGGAATACAAACGCATAATAGGTGATATGAGTGTGATGTAAAGATAATAACTAATTCAACTTTTGACAAAAAGCTAAGTAGGCAGGTTGAAAACTTTTACGTATAGCATTTACAAGTCATGATTGATGAGATAGAGGATGATAGACTGTATGAAAGGGAGTGCAAATAGAAATGGGTGCGAACTGTTGACTTTATGAATGCTTTTTGGGTGGATTGTACGTCGATTTGTTTTCCACGTTTCTACAATTAATCTAGGTGTATAGAAAGATCCAGCTGCCTTGCGTATGACGTTATGTAAAACTGCACCTGACGCGGCAATAATATTTAAAATTAACGTCTTTATTGTCAAAAGTCAATAACATCACACAAACAGGTATTATTCGTATAAAATGAATGTAGGAACGAACAACGTAATTTTAATCAGTTCTCCAAACCGCTTCCACCTCATCAGTTCGATATCTAAAAAGCAACATGAAAATTAATGACGGTGTCCTGTATTTAGTAATTAAAGATACGGTTATGATAGCCAATTCCAGCAATATGCACTGATGATAGTAATCTACCTTTGGGTACAAAATGTCTCATCCCACGGCGTAATAACTCCAGCTTTAAACATTTCCAATCCAGCTTGAGCAATCATAGCACCGTTATCTATGCAAAAGCGTTCATCCGTTGCAAAGCACTTGGCATTTCTTTCAAGGCACATTTGTTCCAACATTTTCTGGAGTCTTTCATTACAACCGACACCTCCGACGACTAGCACTTCTTGGGATCCGGTGTGAGCCATGGCACGTTCTAAAAATCAATTAATGCTGTTTAAATTATTATGGAAAACTTATTAAATCAAGCAGAGGTTAAAATTAGATAAATAATATACCTGTCGTTTCTACCAACATTGCGAATACAGTTTCTTGAAGGCTAAAACAGAGATCTTCGGGCGTGTACTGCTTTTTTAATGAATTGTAACGTTCCTCAATAAACGAGAGTAATCCTGAGAATGATACGTCCATTCCTTTCACGACATAGGGAAGCTGTAACAACTTTTTACCTCTGAAAAATCAGATATTACCTTTGCATTCAGGTTGCATTGAACTCAGCCAGACTTGGCATATTTTTAATTTTTTAAAGTTCAACTTACTTTTTTGCCATCTGTTCTATATTGTAACCAGGACTGGGATCATTAGAAAGCTTCAAAATACGGGCGAATCTATCCAAGCAATTTCCAACAGCTATGTCGATCGTCTCCCCAAATATTCTGTATCTTTTATTAGCATACGCAATAATTTGAGTGTTTCCTCCACTGACATATAAAACTGTAGGATTTTGTGCACCAGTAATAGCTCGTCCCATTTCAATATCTACAACAAATTAGAAAGTTCAGACAATTCAATCTGTGTGTCTAATTAAAATATAATTCATATGTGAATTTAACTTCTGACTTACGACCAATACAATGATTGACTCCGATAATCGGCTTATTCCACAACTGGGCCAACGTTCTTGCAACAATCGCGACGCAAACTAATGGCGCTCCCATTCCAGGTCCTTTTGTGTAACAAATGGCGTCGAGCTCCTCTGGTTTTATCTGTAACAATGAAGTCAATCAGAAACGCTTTAAAAATAAACAGAGCATAATATTTTAATTACTTTTCCAAACCTACCTTAGCTTCCTTAATAGCTTTGTCAACCAGATCAACTATAACTCCTTGATGATGTCTTGCTGTTTCTGCAGGCTGAAACCCTAAAAACAAAAAATCACTGTTTAATTAGGTTAGTTTAATATTAACGCTGCTCCACATTTACGAATGAATGTTGTAATTTGAGTGATATCTAGATAACGTGGTTTCTTTTACCTTCGCCTGGTGGAGTAATATAGGTTTTCCTCGGATTAGATAATACTTCTCCATCTCTAATTATTCCTACTCCAACCTTGTTCGCAGATCCTTCCATCCCCATTACGATGACCATTTTGGAAAAGGCTTATCAACAATGGAATTGAACTTTTTCACTAAAAACTGGATACACTAAAGGAACGCGGCTGCTTTTCTAACCAATTAGGAAACGAGAGATGATTCAGGCTTGAAAATGAAAACTGGTTGGAATAATCGTTTTGTATTCGTTGATATTAACAATCAAAACTGTCAAAGATTTACACCAATTGGGTGCATGAAGTGTTTTTATTTCATGCAAAAATAAATATTTTTCCTGTAAACAAACAAACGTCCACAGATGAATTCCTCCACATGCTGTTCAACATCGGCGCATTGAGCTGGGGTGTTTTGGGATAAACCTTCTAGGTAGGTATCTTTGTTGGTGGTTGGAAGTTAATGCAATTTTGTTGGGTTGAGTGTTTATTTTTGCACTTTCGGTTCAAAATCGCACATAAACAACCCTGAACGTCGATAAGTTGATGCGCAGTCAAAGTTTTGTTTAATTGCATTTAGCCCACTTGTATGCAGTTTTTAATGTGAAGCTGAATTTTGTTTAACTTTGTAGTTCCCAATAATAATTATTGGATAGTTTTAATTTGGTAAATATGTAGATACTTGTCCCTGATTTGATTGAGCCAAATTTAAACCGTTTACATTAATTAATGGCATGGATCAATCCAATATTATTACATTCCCAAGGAGCCACGTAGCGCGGTCAATATACACACAATAGTTCCAAAGTAAATTACGGTTACCACAACCCAAGTACCTGAAAAGTAGACTTACAGACATCTTTGAAGAAAAACATGGATCGTCTCTTGGTATTCATGAAAGAATAGTATTGAAAAGCAAAGAAATGTATTTTGCAAAGAAGCCATTTGAATAGTATGCCAGAATTTGTATTTTAACAGAAAACGGAAACTTAGTTTGGACAAATATAATTTATTCAACATTTAGTATAAGTAATTAGCTTACATTTACACGTTTACTTTCAATATACATAATACGCGATGATCTTTTAGAATACATAACCATCATGTCGCACATACTATTATGCCTGCCTGTATATTTGGAATTTAAACAACTGTTTTTATTTAATAAATGCAAAGTGATACAATAATAGTGCGGTAGAGCAACCAATTTTAAAAAATAATGACACATAAAAATTTTGTCCCAAGTACCTACTAATGAATAGAAATTTTTTTTAGCCAAAACATTTTTCAACATCGTATGACTATTGCATAAATGATATTAACTCAAGTAGTACATATTTTTACGCAGAGTACGCAAGTGTATTTAGGTGCGTAATTTAAGAAGACGGTTAATTTAAGGTAACAATCATTACCGTGTTACCAGCAGCATGACGTTAAAGGTGAAAAAGTTTGTCCTTGCAGTATTTTGTAATAATATTTTTATGAAATTTAAATAATTGCTGGTGCATTTTATTATTGGTTATTAGATGTTAATACAGGTCTGGAGAAAAGGTACAGAAATTGGTACAATAAATTTTGTGCATTTCGAACAATAAATATTAGTCAGTGTATCAGTGTATTGTTAACAGTTGAAGGTGAAGTGCTGAATCTTGTGGCTTCAGTTGAGCTTAACGTGGTCTGCTTTTTATATATGAAGAAATTCATGCGTAGAAGGATAACTTGAAAATTTCCCTAAAATTGATGTATACACGCATGCGATTAAGAAGTGAAGTGAAAATGGAAAGTGATTCCAAAAACTTTTAATTGTTTGGAGTAAATGTATGTTAACTACATGCATGTGTCTGAAATGCACGCTTCTATGTGCATTTTGCCCCATTGTGAAAGCTTAGATTTTCTTTACCAGAGCAGAAGTGATTGCGTTTAATTTTTTGTCGTTTTGATTTCGAATGGAGGTAGGTAGTCATTTGGACAAGACCAGTACGTTAACTTATAGCTGTAATTTCTTCGAGGGTTAAATTATTTGGTCGCTTGCGCTTTTATAGCATTGTGCGAATTCATTTTTATAGACTTTTATATGCATTTATATATTGCTCAAGCCGCTGTTTTGCTTTGTTTTGCCTATATGCTAACATACAGTAACTGAACTAACAATTGATAGCGGGTAAAATGCTAATAATATCGGATTGCTTTTATTTTTAACTGCATTACATTTATTATCTGCAGTTTAGCCATTACTCTCAAATCTTGAGACTTTTAAACTATGATTATATGCTATGATTTCCGGAAAGCTTAAAATATTCATCAAAATTATAAAGTCGGATTGTCTTTTTTCAGTCAAAAACTAGTCTACCTAATTTAATTACCTTCCAACTTTATTGCTTACACACATAATATCTTTTAATATTAATCGATCGCTAACACCAAATTTTCACATCACAATCATTCTAATTTAAAAAAAAATTAAATCTTTCCAACTGTCATAATTAAAAGCTGGTAACAAGTATTTTCAATGTAATAAATAATTATATAAGAATAGGTATGATGAGTACAAGGCATTGTTTAAAAGATTTTAAAATAATAAAAGGTTCGGCGAAACATTTCTCGAATTTAAATTATTAAAAAATGTCGAATCAATGAAACCATATTTTCTGAAACTAGCATATAATGAGCATACTTGCAGTCATCTCAAACAACCACATTTTAAGCACAGCATGCTCTACTAACGTAAGAAATGAGTAACATGCAATCATTCAATTTCTGGAAACAAGTCATGTCAAAAGTCGTCTTGTCTTACCTACGGACAACTCTCGCACACAACTTTCATTTGTCACAACCGTAGTGATGAGCCATTACTTCTTATACCTACGCAGTAATATTTAACGCTTAATCTTCTTGACAGTTATAGTATACAAAAGCAGCACCATTTCAATTTTTAATTTCACAAGCATCCAAAGTACTTGGGAATAATTATGTACATAAAAGGAGTAAGTTATGGTTATCAAGAGTATGGCTAGTTTATTCTATTGCTATACACATTAGCAGACACCACCAGCTTGGAACCCTATCCTATAAATATAATTTTCATCTAGCAAAAAATGTAAATGCTTCAGAATTTCGCAATATTCGCATATTTTTCTTCACTATTGGAGAGATTGACATATCACATCTTGTTTTCTACTTCATGTAGCAGCTGCTGTACTTACATTTCCTAATCATATATATTTTCTTTACATTTTCATCACAACTATGTTTTATACCGTGTTTTGCGATTTTACCATCGTCAGAACAGTTTTTGGGGTAACTAGCTACTTTTGACGCAACCATTCTCTCATGTTTTCTCCCCCAAAAGACACTCATCTCACGACATCCACAACATAAATCTCATTTTATATATTTATTAGCTTAAAAATTACTTAGAGTTAGCATCTCAATCCAAGCCAGCAGTGCGAGATCAATTACAATATTTTTGTTAATAATTATATTCACTAAGAGTTGTACTACTAATCATTTTATTGTGATTGTTACAATTTACACCATGCACTGCTTCTATTGCATCGCAAAACAAACTCTTCTTCAAAAAGACCTTTTCTTGAGTTACTCAAAGCAAATTTTCAGCGTGCTTGGCTACGAAGCAAAAATTCATTATCATCCAAAGTGTCAAAAAAGTGCACAGCACGTCTTGATTATCTGCTTATATACATATTTTATTATTGCCTTTAATATCAGTTCTGAGATGCATTTTGAATATGAAATACCATCTACAAGAATGAGTGTGATCAAGGCTACTTTTTACCCTCCTACGCAAAACTGCTCCAGACAAATTTATTCATTTTCAAACAGACCAGCCGTCGAATCAAATATCATGACTTGAAGCTTAATTTTATACAATCTACGATCGACTACTTATTATATTTTTTCGACGCAAGCATCGTTCGTCTAATCACTAAATGCACCCACGTAATCATGTTTGATTGGCTGTGCATTCATTTTTTTTCTATAGGCAATCAAATTATTGTTATTTTTATATATTTTATGCACTTGACTTTTGATACTTTCTCCTACGCAAAATACATTTTTATGCACTCCAGCCCAATCCTATTTCTAGCCTTACTCCTATTTTTCTTTTGTGCCCTCAAAAAATCGATCAGACGTTACCAAACCAGACCACCTACATTGTTATTCCCATCGATATCTTTTTTTCTATCAGAACCTGCTGATTAAAAGATACCGACGAAGCCTTTAAATAATATGTAGCCATTCCTTCTACAAATATTTTCTTAATGTATATAGTTCATTAGTTTTTTTTAGTTATCTCACATGTTTTTACTACTTTTTAAGGACTACGTTCAACGTTAGTTCAGTAGTTAATATACATACGAGTTACAGGCAATCGAAGCAGGTAACTATGTATGTATTGAATAGTTGTATTCAGGCAAATCTGATATATAATATTTTTTAGTTACAAAGCTTTCTCCAAGCTTAAATATGTATTACGAATGATAAAATGAAGCATAATGAAGCCTACAACCAACTGATTCTTTTGGATTGATAGCATTGTATTGTAGTTTCGCATTCATCATACTTCTCTAGAGATTCATACAGTTCTTCAGGTTTTTACTTGCTGATTGACATTTGATTTTGATTGAATATTGAATCATAATAGTTTGATATTTGTAGTGAATATAGGTAGCATACTAAAATAGCATTACGTTTTATATTTCATTGTTGATATTTAACTTTAACATATATTGTATTTGAAATGAATGGAATCGAAAACTCTGTGTATTTTTCATTATGGACAGAAAACCGTGGTTCTTGTTTCAATTCCTTTTTTTGCAATTAAAAAGTTTTGCAGTTTTTTGCCAGTAGTAATATTTTTTGCTTTGCAGTTTGTGCAATTATTCATGTGCAGAGTGAGAGTTGAAGTAGAAGTGAGCTTGCAATAATTTTGCAGAGTATATAGCGGGTCAAAAATGGTATATAAAAGTAGCAGCGCAGCTGTATATATTAGTAATAATTATGTATCGTGAATTTTATAAAACGGCTAGCTTTCATGAGCCCGAAAAGTAAATGATTTTTTTAGAGGTATTTGAAATATAATGCTGTATAAAAAATGTCATCAAGTTTGTTTGTGCGATTCTTTTCCCATTCTCTTTCACATTTTTATGAGTTCATAGAGTCACTGTTTAAAGTGAACCGGTAAGCGCTCCTTTTCATTACCCAGCGAGTAAGCTCCACTCGCCGAAACAGACAAAAATTTTCGTGGCAGAGTTCGCCTTCCTCAGGCAAACCTGCTACTACTACTGCTAGGGCTGGAGGGGGGTGTACCCCAAGGGGAACTGGAAGGAGATGCCGTTCCCCCTCCAGCAGCACCAGAAGCTGTTGAACCCGACGTGTTTGCTGCTCCCACCCGACTACTTAACGAAGCTGTTTTTGTGCTTGAAGATGAAAGTACAGCGGAAGCTGAAGAAGGTCTTTGTTTAGAAATTGTGGTGGGGGCCGCCGCCAGTTGCTTTACTGCTGCTATTACTACTATTACCAGAACCACCAGCTGCCCCAGAGGTGTTGGAGGTTGTTGTGGTGTTAAGCTTTTCCCTTGAAGAGACTGAGGAGATGGATGAGATTCTGACGAGATTAGAGACTTCTGCTCTCGCCGGTGGTTTTCTGGGCGTGCGACGCGGTGAGTTGGGACAGGATTGTGTGGCCAAAAAAGGATTCCGCTCGAGCACAGATGAGACGGAGGAAATTGGGTCTTTGACATCCTCATTGATGATCATCTGTCCTGGCAGCGAACTGAGTGAGGAGATGGACGAAATTGATGTGACGGAGTCGGTCCGCTGAGGTCTTGCAGCTCGGTACAGGATTGGCGTGGAAGGAGTTGAACTTGTCCCTGGTCGATGTCTAAAATGATTTTTCCAGCACCCATAATGCCGCTCCCAGCTTCTGGGTGACCCTGGTGGCTCCGTGGACTGAGGTTGCTCTGATCCAGAGTCCAGCGATTTGGTTGAGCCCCGGAACTGAGAGGATGAGCTGCTTTGCTCTTGACTCATCGAGCGCTCCGTGATAGACTTGTGTCTTCCCAGCCTGAAAAGAAAGAAAGAGAAAGTAATAAAAAGGGAGAAACAAGGAATAATGGATAAGTCTCTGCACAACAGGAAAATGAACATGTTCAACGTTGTTACGTTTTCCAAACATATCGTAAATATTGAGGAAATAAAATCTTTCAGTCTTCCTAATCCTATTATGTACATGGGTAGATAGAAGCAAATAATGCTGCAATCTTTTCAGAAAGAATGGATTTATATTGTATTCCATTTCATAGGCTTCTTTTTCTTTCCATAAAAATATATCTATCCTATTTCTACTCCAGGAATCCAATAGACCAAGAAACAAAATATTTTATGGCAATTTCATACTCCAAACTTGAAATCTTTTCCCATTTTTCTTATATTGCAGAAAGTTAGCGGAATACTTAAAGTATACCTATAAAGCTAGGAAACTTTCTCCGTCTTTTCTGAATGAATGCTACATACTTTTTATTATATGGGCTAACAACGTGGTTGTGCTTACCTCGGAGAAGCATGAGCTCTGCAGGTTCCCGTAGGACAAACTTTGGCTGAAGTGCATCTTCCCTCGCAAATGGCCCGCGAGAGAAGCAAGTTATTATATGCAACCAAAAGCTTTTTACATTGCTCCTCATCGTTCTCAAAATACGTGGTTCCTGGGAACTTCTCCAGCAGTCGCCGGCGCTCCTGCAATATGAATCGAATGAACATATTAAATGACGTACCAAATAACCCACCCACGAGCTCTGAACGTGTTACATATTTTTTTCTTGGAGCTAATACATAAACAGAAATAAATGAAGATAAAAAAAGAAAGCAAATCCATACCCAACACAAACTCCATAGCATGTGCAAAATAAGAAGAAAGAAAAAAGTGTGATGGTATTTGTGGAAGCGAGAACATGGCAAAACCATGTCCTTTTTTAGTGAGATGATTATGGCCTTTGAGAAGCTTAACAGCAGGTCTGTCTTGGCTTGGCTCCGAGTGAGAAACTTATTTAAAGCCTTTCTATTTCACTCTATAGTAGGTACATACACACATTCATTCATATACTTTCTTCCGTAAAGTCTCCAATTGATAACACACAAGAGGATCGTTGAAATCCGCGTGACCTTGCATCTTTTAAGATTTCCTGTTATCACTCTTGAGGCTTTTGAGGTGTGTTTGTGTACCACATCACTACTACTATAATAGTGTAATTGCTGACTGGTGTGTTGTTACATGATTGTTATCCTTCTCAGAAAAAAGAAAGTAATTCTCTCATTGGTTGCTCTTGGTCTTTTTACTTTATGCCAGGTTCTTGCAATAATCCTTGAAAAGAGCGAGATTCGCATTAAATTTTGAAATTTATGAGGATTGTTACATTCTTCATGCCACGTGGATGACCAAAACCAACAATTTATTTGGAAGGGAAATGATGACAGCATTCCTAAAATTATTGCGCTACTTTCCATTTCTCAAACAAATTTAATGGGGCAGTTGAAGGTGAGCTGCAGCCGTATTTCCGAATCCGAATGCAATTTTCATTTCCGACTGTAATTCAATATGCAGTCAATAAACTTCATTGGGAAATCATTGCAGGCTCACAACAGAGCATTCCTTAATAAGAGAGACTGAGGTTGGATTCATAATTCAATATTTTGTGCAACCGGATATATACTTATGCTCTTCTTAACTGGATTTATTCAACCTTTACCAGCAGCCAACAGCAAACCAAACCACAGGAAGGAAGAAACAAGAGTGATGAGACGCAAAGAGAAAATTGCAACTGGGAACAGCGCCATATATGCAGTATTCCCATTGATTTTTATAGAGAAATTGAGCACCATAAGTAAATCCCAACTCATCCATTTCTCGTATAGGCAGAGAGATCAAATATCTGAAACCGGTAAAGACAGCTACTCTCACTAAGTCAGCAATACATCAGTGTTCAACCTTGGATGGATTGGATCATGTACTGAAAATCAAATGGCATTTCACAAGTAAGTAACCGACTCATATACGTCTAGCCTCTCCTCACTTACTCAAGTCTTTCTCTAGATAAATGATCCTTTCACCAAGAAAAAGACTGAAAGCTACTCCTTTGCTCCGCTGTCTTTCTCTCGTCGTGAAAGTCAATGAGAAAGTTATGAAACCGTGCGAGGCAATTTGATCCTCGGATCCGATCATCCTATACAGCCAACAGAGGAAATTGTGTGCATCTTATGTATTATGTAGGAGCAAGCCAATCCGGTACAGAATTTGCACACTAACTCACTCACTCACTGTGCAAAAGGAGGCGAAAACAAGTAGTTCAAAAAGTCTACTGCACATTCACCCACTTATTACTCTTTTTCTTGCCTCACTAGTTTTCTGAGGAGGAAGAGCAAGAAGCCAGGCCCGAATCAGCTATTTTCTAAAGGGAACTTTCCCAGTTTTTGGCTTGTTGCTTGCTGATTTACTCGCTAGTCAAGAAATGCTTATGCTTGAAAGCAGCGAGAGTAATTCGATGAGTGCCTTAGTTGCTCCGGCTCTCTGTTTATGCTTGATTTTGTACGAGCAGTTTTTGGCAACTTTACAAGAGAATGATTGTAACGAGGCAAGAGGATGGGTTGGTGTTCGTTGAGTATAGGACACAACACAACTAGCATACCACAAGAGAAAACTTGTTTTCACTTGAGGAGCAACGTAACGAGAAAAATAAAGACAAAATACAGTAAAATATGTACATAATTGAGAAAGGAGGGAAGGAAGGAGTAAATGAAATAGAAAAATTAGGAATTTTCAATCGAAATCACATAATAAATACAATGTGAAAACTACAAGTGTGTGTACCTTCAAATTTGTATGATTTTAACTCTGAAAATATTTTTCCTTTGTTTAAAATTAATATATTCTCGAAGTAGATAATACATGGAGCACCTTTGATGGCTTATTATACCAATTGCAAGGGCTTATAATTGTAAGCATTACTTGAAGTGAGAATCAATTGGATTTGAAAAGCAAATTCAATTTAACCTACTCAAATATATTCAGACAATGCAGCAGCTATAATTACCCCATTGTGAAATGAAAAGTGCCCATTCCATTTTATGCATTCATAACAACTGGCAACCCCTAAATTGAATGCATACTCGGCTTGAATTAAAATGGAATATGGGATGCGATATAATACTGTTATTAGACTTTGCAGGATTATTGCTTTTACATTGCCTCCAGACGTGATTGTAAGATGCTTCCACTTCCATTCCCGTAAATAACAAAACGCTTAAGGGGCCTCGGTCAAAATAGCATCCATTTCATATTTCAGCTCGTCATTTGCTGAACTCTAGTACACTACCATATTTATTTATAATCCTTAGCTTTCCCCGTTCCTTCAGGATGATCACATGATCAGTTGAGCAAGCTCAGCTTGACTTGGGTCGACCGAACCCAATGAGCTCTCCATTCCTGGAGGATATATCCTATTTCTCTTCATAGATTGGGAAAGCATGAAAAGTTCCCGTTTCGTTCCCTTCCTTCGAATGATTTACGGTTCTGCTTATGATCACTGCAATTTTACTCTCAGTCACTCAGTTTTTCTTCATTCTATTCTTCTGAGTGAGAAGTTTTACCGAGGAGGAGAAACCTAGAGTAGATGATATGATGGGTGCTCACAGGAAGAGTTTTTAGCTTAGGTTGGCAATGCCCCTGGAAAATGCAATATTACATAATAATATCATATCCTCGCATTTTGCTTTCTTTCAGCCATTTTCACAAATGCACTATTTGGATGAATGACTACGTGCTTACACAGCACTTCTTCTCACTCCGTCATTTGTGATAAAATTGGGACTGCCATGCTGCTTGGATTATCCATGTGTATGTGTCCTATATCTATTCATTCATTTATTTCTGGCTGGGATGGAGAGAGGAGGCAGTCTAAAACCTACGGAAAGGAAATGAAACGATCCCTGATGATAATAATGGCCTTGTTCCGCTCTGCTTCTCCTGTCAAATAATCATTTTTCATCACCACACTATTGCTCCTATTTTGCTATTATGCAGCTGATGCCCTGGCTTTCATGAGCATCTTCTTTTCATTCTTTCTTTTGTTGAGCATCAAATCAACATGCAATACTGTAATATAAAGATGTATGTTGTAGTATCCCATTTGAAAAGGAGGAATAATGAACGAACATTATAAGAGCTTGCAAAAGAGAAAGCACATAAAAGTTGTATAACTGGGAAGTCGAAAATAAAATATTATTATGCAAAATTTATGCATATGAACATATCACAACCTCAACAAAAAAACCTCCCATTTTATGTATGTCGGGTGGCTGGGGAAAAGGAAGATTTGAAAAAGACAAGATTATACCGGAGCCGGAGATTGTGTGTGGTCGACAAGAGATTCTGAATGGTGGTGAATGTTAGCAAACTTCAGAGGAGGAGAATAGACGATGAGTTCCCTTCAAAATTGTGAGATATGCAATCTTCCTCTGACATAATGCGAGTTCGTACTACTATGATAAAAGTATGCGCATTGTTCTTTGGAAGTGCAAGACAAACGATAAAAAATAAATGTGTGTGGAGGCGGATGAGAAAGTTACTGTCATTACTGCATCAGCAAAAACTGTAACGCTCTACTTTTAACCAAATTCTCTTTTGCAAACGACACAAAAATCAGATCTCTTTGTTTACTTTCTCCTCTAACAAGAATGCTTTTACTTTTCTAAGAATGGAGAAAAGGGCAAGGACCACTTTCTCTTTTTGTATAACCATCATCTAGTCTTTTGACTGTTTCATTTCCCTGATTTTCATTATGAATGAATGGTACAGGACTATATACTACGTCATTATAAGTCTGGTGGTACTGGTAGCCTTGTTTGATGTGCTGATGGGATGAGATGAGCATATTGTTCTTGTTGCTGAAATTTAGTTTCTTCCTCTTAGAAAATGTTGTTAACTTTCTTCTCTCAAGAATTTCACTTTGTTTAGAGTCAAGTTGCTCAGTGAAAAGAAAAAGTTGTTAAATTTCACCATTTAATTTCTTCCAAGAATCAGGCAACATTTCGTATTCACGTCAGCAGAAAAATGGAGACAAAGCAGTAAGTTAATATAGACAGAACCCTGATATGAGTTGACTGACTTTCTCTCATAAAATGGAAGGCACATTTTTTGGAGAGAATAAGTTGTGTTTATGCCCGTCTTCCCGATGATGAAATCCTCCATCTTTTTCACACAAAACTGACAGGATAGCAAACTCTCTTGAACTCCACTGCAGAGAGAGAGGAGAGCTTTGACTTTCATTTTGAACAACTATTTTATTTTCTTGTGAGCAAACATTATGACGTAAGGAGATAAGCTTGGTAGACCAGTTGAGAACTTGGTGTGCATATTCATAGGCACTCAAATTCTTACGGAAATAAGATAGCATACAAATGTAATTTTGAGCGGGTTTACTTACCACCCTTAATAAAAAATATGATGGCTGTTTTTAACTTTCTTTTGGACAAGCAAAAATGATGTTGAAGAAGAGGGAGTGGAGCACGTGAATTGAAAGTGATATGATAGAAGCTACCGAGAGAAAGTAGGTAAATGTGCCCTGCATTTCGTATTGTGCCCATTTTCTAAAGAAAACACAACTCAACGAATTCTCTCAGTACACATCATTTTTATGGGGAAAATATAGCAGACAGTTCTCATCTACTTTGGTGTGTATTACCCCCTAAGGAAATTCGTTTCTCGTTTTTTCTCTCTTCATGATCATGATCATCATCATCATTTCCATGCATAGATGTACTTACAAAGAGTGAAAGCTTTTTGTGTTGGCTTTAGGTTTGGGAGGAATGCATACAACCATTTAGGTAAAAGAAATAGCCATGCCAAAGCTCTGGTTAGTAAATAAGTACAAGAGAGAAAATGGTTGAATTTCATGTCAGACATCCATCAAGATCTCATTTCATTGGAGTAGAATGCAAAGTGATGTTGGCACAAACCAAAACCAATTCTAAGCTAAGCTCTCTACAGGAGGAATGTGAAGTGAAAGGGTTTGACTACGCGGATGGATGAGATGGGTTCTCTATCTGGGACAAGAGATATATTACAATGTGCATGTCTTCCAGGAACTGTCTCTCCAGCTCTAACCGCACAGCTGAGACCGATCTCTGTGAAAAATATCATGCATGTTTTGTTACACAATTCTGATCCAAAATCCTAGTAAACCAGACAGGCTTTAGTTTGTGCTTTCTCCGAGGGAAAGTTGTAGCCTTTCACGCCAGTATGGAGAAATTTGAAAGTTATAGGAATGTATGCAGATGAAGATCTAATAGACAATATAACAGAGCACGTTTAATTTGTTTACTTTTTTAGAGTATAAAAAACTACGCGTTTCAAATCTCCAGATCAGGATAATCATTTTGGGATTCTCCCTTTCCTCTCACGCGGAACGAGATGGTCATAAGTAAACGAAAACAACTGTTTTTGAGCGTTAACTAGGGACACACAAAACTACAACTTAGATCGACTCATACTCTGTTTGTTGTGCTATTGTCTCGGATACTTTCCCTAGAATAAATTGATGAATTCTCCCCATTTCACATCACATCAGGAGCGAATGGCAGTGGAAAAAGTGGAGCACGAGTTCCACTCCCGAAAGCGTGTGATGCTTACAATTTAAAGTAGAGTGAAAGCATGAGTAAGCAAACACATTTACTTTTCCTCTCCAACTCAAACCCCTCTCATCATTCTCATGAAGGACTACTGTTGTTAGTGAATAAAACATAAAGTGGATGCTTGCTGCTTACTAGTTTCTCCATAAAGGTGAAAATAGTCTTTTGTTTTGTAATGAAATTGGCAGGAGAATTGGTCAAGAGAAAGAATATGGTGGTTTGAGTTGGCCCACTTTCTCTTAAAGATGCAGATGCTGACCTTTCTCTCTCACTCACTCACTCATGTCATGTCACATAGGAGCGGGCATCCTATCAATTTGTAAATTGAGTTGTCATTGTCATGATGGACGTGGGGATAGCATTACCTATATACTCACTCAAGGAGTAATGGAAAGAACCAGTTGGGAAAGGACAAGAGGCTTATTAATATTAGGCACAAGGAAATTACTTGTCTCTCACTCGCAAGCATGTTTCCTCTACAAAACTACTCAACTGGAACAAAAGACCGGAGAAATGGCCAAAGTCGAGACAAGGGAAAGAAAGCATTTAGAGTTTAATGCATGCTTGTCGTGTACACATAAAGCAATAAAAGTAAAAGTAACTGTGTTGTGCAGGCATACAAAGCACTAAAAATGGAAGAGCCAGCTTGCTCACTCACCTCTGGCAACTTGGTCGATTCAAATTCTTGGAGCTGTTTCTGGAACCCCGAGTTCGGGTTGGAGACCGCGCGAGCACCCCGAACAACCTTCAGCGCTTCATTCCATTTCAGGGATGTAATGCTCATTATATAAGCCACTGCAATGGTCACGCTCCGCGACATGCCAGCCAAGCTGTTTCACAACAAAATATTAAGAGAGAAAACTTTTAGAGATAGAGCAACCTTTGGTTATTGGTTCCATTCCATTTGCTTTCTCCCTGTTTGGCTTTTGAATTGAGCTTCAGCTAGATATACCAGCAGTAAAAACGGGGAATGAAATGGGGCTTGACTTGACAGTAATTAATTTCGCGTTTTATATCCGAAAAATTTTCTCTTGATTTCACTGCTCCAAATAAATTTCAGGGCTGGAGCTCAAGCTGCTCGAGGGCACTAGATTTTAATTGTAAAACCAAACCGCCACTATATAAAATCAGGTTTTCATTCTTTTATTTCTATAAAGGCAATTATTACCTTCTTCTTTTGAAATGATTATTATGTTGAAACATACGTATTATTTATTTGTATGAAACGGAGATTGGTTTTGGTTTGGTTTGGTTTCACATCATTCAAGTATGAATGCTCCATCATTTGAATTTATTGTAGTTTGCCTAGCTCCTGAAAAGCTTACTTGTGTCGGAGAAAAGCCCTTTGATCAGTTTGTTTGCCAAGCCTTGTTTACCAGCAGCTTTCAAAATTCGGAGAAAGTCAGCTTTGTGATGAAATCACAATGAAAGAGTGTGTGAAGTGGAAATTTACAAACAGGAGCTTGTCTTGGTGTACAAAAGTACATAAGAGTGAAAGTAGTCATTATAAATTTAAGACTTACCAATGAATAAGGACGTTTCCTCCCTGAATCCTCGCGCTCTGAATGAAGTCATTGCAGGCTGGAAAATACTGTGAAAGATTTTGGTATGGAGAGTCAGATGCCATGATGCAAAGATATTCTTTATCCTGGAAAATATAATTTTAGTAAGTATGATTTCCTTCATATTATCATGAATGAGAGATGCACATGTATATAAAGCTACCGTTGTTGCTCCCATATCTGTTGAAAACAGATGGGAAACAGGAAAGAGGATGTGAGAGAAAGTAAAATGTGCAAATTACAGCAACCTCTTTCCCTATTCATCTTGATCAAATGCCAAGAAGAAACGTAAGTAGAGTGCAATTTAGATAAAAACCCATCCCATTAAGGATAGAAAGGAGGATGAGGATGAGCTACTTAAAATCACCAAGGTATATACGCACAATAAGAACTACAATGCCTGAGAAAGCATGACCTTTTACATTGAAGCATTATCCCACCATTTCGCCTAAAACCACACGGGAAGGGCATGAAAGCATGCAAGCTTTCCCTTAATTTAAACCGCAGTTCGTTCCCCTCATATCAGTGAAATTTATTTCAAAAACCCCCTTTTTCTCCTAATGGAGCTTGCAAACAAGTCGTAAAGAAAGTAGGGTTAGCTTTTCGTAATTAACCCTGATTTTCATGAAGATCTTGATGATCTCTCAGGAGAAACTAAGACCACGGATTCTCATTGTACTCAAAAGAATGAATATTATTCTAAATCTCACGGTTTCCCCCCAGGAAAAGTAAAAGTCTTTGTGAAAGTCGAAAACAAACAGAATGAAAAATTTCTTTTTGAGACGCTCTTGACAGTTAGTTTTTTTTCTGCTGGGAGCAATGCCATGTCATGTGTATGGAATGATTGTGATGAAAAAATCACCATATGTCCGTTTCTCTTCTAGATTTGGCTATGATGATTGATGAAATATCGACTTTCTCAAGAAAGTGAGCACGCAGTTGTTCTTCTGAATAATTCTCCCAATCTATTTTCCCCGCTAAGAACAAAGGTAGCTGGGATCTTCTCTCCAGCTCAAGTTTTTCCCTTGAACTGATCTTTCTTATGTCTGAGTGATTTCACCTAATCCATTATTCAGCAAAAGATCGTCAGCTGAGCAAGAAGAAAGAACTAGCTTAGGAGGATAGAATCAAGAGTACATCATCCTCCAAAGGCATCTACATATATACGGCATGAATATTTGAGAAGGGAACTAACGTACACAATGGCTGGAATGGATGAGCTCTTCTGGCGAATGTGAATTGTGAACATTCGCTAATGACTTCATGCAAAGCTCGTGCTTGTTTTGCGTTTCCATTAGAAGATCCTCGTTGGCTGAGGCTCAGACTTTTTTTCAATTTCCCATCTTTTCACCGAAAAGAATGGAATTGAAGTAGGTAGTACTTATGTATATTCATGCCAAATGGATCCATTTCGTTCAAAACGATAAGCCTCCCGCATAACAGATGATGATAAGAGGATGTAATAGTGTAGGTTCCATCTTTTGTTTTAAAATTCGAGGAATGAACCTCCGTTTATATTTTATGAATAGGAAAGAAGAAGGCACCATTTGCAAAAGCAATCGTTATCTGCCCCTTTGTCAATTTAATGGGTTTGCATGTACACATTTTTTTCTTCTGGGAAGCAGTTTTCATTTATGTCGACGAAGAATAGAATGTACTCAGTGCCAAGATACAACATCATTTTGACTTTGACTTTCTCCCCATTTTTGGAGTGTGTTGCGGGACATTAATTTCACCTGTACTAAATACTTGTCATAATAATTCATTGGAAATATATGGGGATAGAGGAGGAAATACCAGGAAGCACTCCACCATGACCTATGATCATTTTCTCGGTAGTCCCCATTGCGCCATTCTGTTGATAAAGTGTGCCACCCAGAAAAGAAGCAGTTAATCGAACTGTCATATGATTTTTCCTGGGTGTAGGAAGAAAGCTGCTGTGTTATGTTTTATTTTGCTATTTATCAGTGTAAGGTTTTCCTAGAACATCATAATTAGGTATTGTTGAACGTAGCTAAAAAATTCTTGAAAAAGGAAATTAAATGTTGAATAGCAGTAGGTTCGCTACTGGTAGAAATGTTAAGTCTGCAAACACAGCAACTTTTGTATTATGTAGCACTGTTTCAAAGCCAAACCAGAAACAAGTACTCAAAGGGAAATCAAAAGGAATCAAAAAAAGTGGGGGGATAAAAGAAAAAAAAACTTTTATCAAAGCGTTTATCAAAGATTTATCACGAAATGAAAAGGAGAAAGTTAGAAATGTATACTTTCGGGAAATAAATATAGGAGGTAGTGTGGCATGGTATGTACGTATTTACGTCATAAGTTTTTCTTTGGTGGATTGGATGTGGATATCATGACGGGTAATTCATCAAAGAAAGCACGAGCGAAATGTGTAGTAAAAATTAAAGTTGTGAAACGTGCTTTGGCGACACCAAACCTCAGATTGGAGACGAGATACCATTCCTTCCACTCCATGCTACATAAGCGGATCAGGTTGTATGGGAGTCGCGTCTTTTATTTCAAAGCAGCAGTTGTTGTGAGGCTTAGGTATACTACCTAAGAATGGGATTCTTTGGCTAGTATTTGTGCAAACAATTGCTTACACAATGTGTAGAAATATACGTATGTCTATATACTCTAGTTATGTTATGAGAAAATAGTTGAAGTTGAAACTGAAGTCACAGTTGGGAGCAAAGGAAGAATGGAAGATGAAGAGAGAATCACTTACTCCTCGTCGTGAGTGAATCCTTTTTATCACTTTCTACATGGTTGTCATTTCACAAAATTATACCAGAGTACATTGCATTCACCACCACCACACATTATTGGATTTTCCCTTATTTTCCATGGCACATCGTTCCAAACCCAACCATAGTATTCCATACCGTACCACATTACAACAGTTTTGCTTTCTTTCTTAACTTTCTTTTTTGATGTGGATGATAGAGCTACTAGGGTTTTCTTTGGTTGTGTGTTTCAGCTTTGCTTTCAATCATCCAACCATACCTGCTTTCATTTTTTAGCTGTAAACACACACTGAAAAATATTAGCCGTTTTCCCAGATTTCATCTTGACTCTATTTTGAGTTGGGTTTCAACAAAGGTGGGAATTCAAAGAAATTCTGACAATCCGCAAATAAGAAAGCCCACGAAAGAAAGGAGAATAATATGTACTTATCCTACATTTTTTTCTTGAATGCATTCTCGTGTAAACTTTCCAGTTTACCAATCTTTCTACTTGCGCAGTTCTGTACATTGGAGAAAACAAGTTAGTTACAAATCGCAAATAACTACTACTTTGTGTTTTCCCTTCTGTCCCATCTTATCTTTGATTTTATTTTATCAGCAGCATGTGTTCTTATAAGCGCGTCATAACACGTATTGTAGTTTTTTCGATGCAGTATTGTAAATAAAATTGTTTCCTTATTTCTTTTTTTGTTCCAATCCATAACGGAACAAAAAAAATTGTAGTGACTCTGCTACGCTGTCTTGTTCTCGAGTTCTTCTAACGGGAACCATTTTTCTAAGACAACTGAGCTATTTAACATTTCCGCTGCGACTTCAGCTCAGTTTAGAACGTATAAGTAGGGTGGAGAGCGGAGATAAGAATGGGTCTGGCTCTCATTCGTTCACTCAGACACACATGAAAAATTCTTACAGCAATGCTATTTGCTCTCCTATATTTTTATTGTTTGGAACTATGTATCTCCACTGCACTCTATCTGCTTTATTTTACAACTCCTAAAAATGTAGTGGATAAGAAAATATATAGGGAAGTCGTGTGGGACTGCAGTCGAATATATTTATTCAAGCTGCTGTCGCGCATTATAATCGTTTTACAATGAGTGCTCGGTTGTGCCATTTTAACGTTGACATTTCTTTTCAAAATCTTTAAACTAACACGACGAGATTATAGGTAGATGAAATTTTGCATTGGCACGTGTAAGTGTTTAGGGAATTGAAGGGAAACTTTATTTATGGAAATCACCTGAAAAGTAAGCGAAAGAATGAAGGACACCGTCAACCGTTTTAAATTTCCAATTTTACCCGTTCTTGCAAAACTGACGTCTGAAAATAACACTGAAACGGGATGAATGAAACGTGTGGGAGTGAAAGTGGGTAGAGTTGCAGTGCATCGCATTTTCATGCAAAGGTTGCATGCATAAATTATTTTCACAGTATTATACACTATGTGGCTTTCCTAGATGGATACGTTCAAGGATGTATTTTATTACATCAGATTATTTATACACACAATCCTCGTTGCAAATCTCACGCTGGGAATTCCTATTTGCTTTTCGCTTAGAGCACAAACCTTCCTCGCTGACTGACACGAGATGAGACACAAAGCATACTATTCTTATATGTATGCTTTCCCTCCTCTTCTCGGATCCATATCATCTAGGTGGCGAGCTAAAAGTGGGAATGGGAAGTTGTAGTGAAACAAGGACAACCTTAGGTGATATTTCTTTCTTAGCTTCTTCCTCTGCTCAATAGAGTAATACTTGTTTTTTGCAAGTTTGCATAATTATATACATAATATGAATGTACAACAACTTTGCACATTTGTTAGCGAAAACTGCTCAGGCCAAATTCTGATTGCATACCAGTGGGACAAAAACTGAAGAAATTGGGACTAGAGACAGTAAAAAGTTTCCACAAAAAAGTGGCACAGCTCAGAACTGGCTGCTCTTCTCAAAATGAAAACCGTGGGAAATGTACACCAGCTAAGTGGCCCAATCCAGACCGCTTCCCGTGAGAAAGTTTTTTCTATTTTTTGCTGGGAGAAAAAACCGAGGTAAAAGAATTTATGGGTAGCACACATCCATACTTATATAAGAAATTGCGTGTATATTCATACTTTTCCGTCCCATCACCGAAAAACTTTCTTCTTGCATAAATATACAACCTTGAGAGTAAGCTGCCGAAGAAAGCTCCCTTACGTCTTATTACCCTTGACTCCAGTTTCTCGTTGGTGAGAAAAGAATAAAAATAGTGAATTCTTCATCCTCACTTTCACCATACAAAACACGTCATGTGAAAAATATACCCTCCATATTTTCCTCCATTTTAACATACGTGCCCCATTCCTCATGAAGATTACAGCAAATTCCGGTTTGTGTAGTGTAATATTTTAAATGTCTTATGGTAATTCCTTAAACCCACAATATTTTATGGAACACCAAAATCCACATGATCCTTTGTATCCAACTTTTGTTCAACTCAACTTTCTCTTCTGCTCAAACTTCCAAGTTGTGATAATAATAATAATTGTAGTGTGAATTTTTAGTGGAAAGAAATAACACAATCATCATATATTATTATGGTTGTGCATGCAACCTCTGATAAAACTCATCATCATCATTTTCATTCACAACAATGTGCTTGAAATGCAAATGATGATGAGTTGGTTGCTCCATTGCACACCCGAAGCCTAAAATCGTTGTCGATGTTAAGTGCATAAAACACATATGTTCAAGTGGGTAAAAACCTAACAACGTAGATAGTCTGGTTCAGTTTTCGTTATGATCATCAACACGAACGTGATGATAACTAACAGCGGCCATCATTATCATTTTGGAGTGCACTCGACATGGGCATTATGCACAACCACTAGTTTTACAAGTGTTTCTCCTTGATAATGATAGTTGCATGGGAGTAAGTAATAATGGGAAAAATTTTAATGTCCGCTCAACAAGGCCCCAAGTAAGTTTGTCGGTTGAGCTGTCTCTGGAGAGGAATTCATAAACTTTTAAGAGAAAGCCGAGAGGAAGAGTGCTTATGACAGCTATTTTATTGAGCCATTTCCTAACACTGTCTTTTCAAAATGGATCACTTCACATCACATCACGCAATTTTAAATCATGCTCAAAAGGACAGGAGGAGAAAGTAGTAGAAAGTGCTCCTCTCTAGAAAGTACGATGATGAACCGTCAGCCCATGTCCTTAATCTAGTAGTCATTCATGAAAAGTGTAAAAACTCTGAGAAAGCACATGTGTCTACTACCCATCACGTTTCATACTTCACCCAGAGTGAGTGTAATAATAATATTAAGCATTAAAATCCATAGTTTGACTGGAACGACATGGAAAGCAAGTGACAAAATCCATATTCCTCCACTCAACATCCCAGACAATCGTTCTCGACAGCAGGTCATTTATATGCGAGCTCACGTCTCCCAAAATTTGGCGAGACAAGCAGTGTACAAGCTCAAGAACAGAGGATAGCTCGACAACTACAAGAAATTTACATGGAGGAGAGCAAGAGCACCACTAAAAGTTGACTTGTGAGTTGCCTTAATAGCTCAGAATGTCAATTAAAAATCCTCCATTATGAGCTTCAACGACCATAAAAAGTTTCTGCTAAAATAAAAAATACTGCGTCGAATAGATTTTGCGTAAGTAGCAAACTGTTATAGAAAAGCAGTGAAAGGACGAGCAAGTACCGCACAGGGGCAATAATCGAATCCGACAAAACATTAAGAGCTCATGCATGGCTGAGTACTCAAAGGAAAGGTAAAAATGGCGAATAAAAGTTTGACAATACTTCATCAAAAAGGTTTTCCTCTTCACTCCTCCTCCCATCTTTGGAGTTGTTGATGGTCGGGTAGCCAAGTATAAAAACAAAAGTGAGACAGTAATACCACTCCATTATTATCAGCGGGAACAACCCAAAGGTTCGCAGTTGTCAACAGAAAATGAAGTGCTAAAAGAAAGCGGACGGAATGAGATTATGAAAAAAGTTTTAGTTACGCTTAGCAGTTGAACTAATGGAGATGATGGTGATGACGCGATGCTTTTTAGCCAGCAACCCATGAAAACTTGCACTTTCCTCAACTTTCTTTTTTGCGTTGCTGATGGAACAAGATTATTTGTAGTCAACTTTATTCAAACTACCTAAATACACGGGAGCAGCGGAGCAGAGCAGAACCAAGAGCCACCGATTATATTTTACTTTCTGTTACTCGCAGCTACAAGAAAACAAGTGAGTTTGGGAGTCTCATCATCATTTTCTTACCAGTTTTTTTCATCTAGATAATATGGTTTCTCAGAACCAGAGCGAATGGCAATGAGCCTTGGATTCAGTATTTTATTTACAATTTTCATATATTATTGTTGGCAAAGAAGTTTTACTTAATTTAATGGAGCTTGTAGCCCTCCAACCAACTAACTAAGAAGGGCAAGCCGTCGTCGTGGAATAGAGTTGGAGAATTTGTTGGAATTGCTAGGATTTAATTTGGTCTATCCCCACTACTCAAAGATAATTTCGGAGAAGAGAAGTAAATATAAGCAACTTTTTTGATAATGGAATTTACCAAAAAAAAGTTTTCACTTTGGAAGAACAAGCGGTAGAAAGTGGAATATAGTAGGAGAGCTTATTAGAAATAAGACAGGGATGAGATGAAAATTATCCCACTGCTCAAATCTGATTCATATTTGATTCTTTCATTATGAAGCTATGGATGTGCACAGCTCATTCATTCTCCGACGAAATGAGCAAACAATAATGCCAGGAGACAAAATCTCCCTTAAGAGAAAGCTCCTTTCACCACCACTCAAGATAAAGGTTCAAGGCCGGATGTGGATGGTGGAGATATAGACCGAGGCTCTCTTATTCTCTATCTAATTACGTGGATTTTCTTAGAGATTTCAACGTGTGATGTGGAGCATTCTGAAGTGGAAAAGTGGGTAAAAACGAGAGGATGGAAACGGTAGGCTTTAATGTAAATCTTAAAGGATTAGAAATGGTAGCAAAATAAACGGGATTTTTGCATTTCAACATTTAATTCTAAAAAGGGTCGAGTGCCCAAAGAAGTTGTTCGGAACAGGTAAAAAAAGTCTCGTTATTTTCCATGTTTTTACAACAACTGAGCACTAACCGTTACAGCTTGGTATGCCTAAGAATCGAAAAACGGGTACGAAACCAGGGCGCAGCACAATTTTTGATGCTTTAGATCTAAGACTTGCCTGAGCAACTAACTTTGCGATCCACACGATTTTCTTAGCAAGTCTTAAGTTGAGCAAAACTAAGCAAAACTTGAGTCATTTCTTAAGTCCAATATACCTTAAAACGCTGTGAATGGATATACCTTCTATTTTGTGTATACGCAGCTGCTTCTAAACAACGTTTGTTTACAATCTTATGTACATTTGGCACGTACGTACGTACCAAGTAGCTTTTGATATTCATTTCATTATCTCATAAGGACATTTAGTTGGAGTAGTTGAGTTTAGAGCTAGTGAGAAGATTCAAACCTCTCAAAGAAGATTTCATCATGTCACACGTAGTAAGTATAATGTTAATTTTTCAAAAAACAACTTTGAGCTGTATTTATTTTATTAAATATGTGTTTTTAAATCGAATTTTTTTTGAAACAGACTCGCACATTGAACTGGGCAGCACATGCTGATTCCGATGAGAAGATCACATTTCTGAAGCAGTTTTTTCAATGCATGAATCACGATGAGTTGACAGCTGTTAAAAACTCGTTACTGAGACGAAGAAAATCTAAAACGGTTCGTGCACGGCCATGGTTTGGTAGAAGGACCTACTGGCCATATGTGCCCCCGACACCTGTGCAACCGCCTTCCCCGGAAGTGCGCCTGCCCATGAAGGGGACGTGAAGCCGGCGACTAATCAGAAAGAGTCGGAAGAGAAATCTAATGGTAATCATGTAGTAAATTCTAAACCGTAACATAAATCAAAATATGTTAACAATTGTGTGTTTTTAAATTTGTATTAGATTGGTGGACATTTAGAAAAAAAGTGAATACGTGCATTGGACACTGAAGCCATTCTGAAGTATAACCGTTACTTAACAAACCAGAAGCCACCACAGATGCCGGCTCCTGCAATGATGACGTCATTTCGCCAGAGGCGATGGTAAAACTCCAAAAGCTGCAACAGTTGGGATTGTTGAACGGAAAAGGATCGAAAACGGGAATATGTACGCTGTTTTATATGAAGACACGGCGTGACAAGCGTCGGCTGGGGCACCTTTATGATCAATCAACATACCATAAGGACAAGCGGTATTCACAATCAACGGCAACTGCAAAACGGAAGTGACTTCTTTGATGTGCGACAAGAGTTATAAGCATTATGGAAGAAAAGTTCACTATCATGTGCGGAGGAGGTGGGGACTTCCGGCATTTTGACATGGAGCCAAGAGATTTCAACTTTTTTGACCTCCAACAGTTTTATCGAAGACCCTGTGAAGACAATCCATCTGATTTGAAAGAAATGAGCCTCCGAGATATCTATTTTTACCATTTTCGCGAGGATATCCAACGAGGCGAACATAATGCAGTTATCGATGCAAAAGCTACCCTAAAAATATTCTTTGAGGGATACATTAATATTTTCAACAACCCACCGGACTTTTCCAGCTCACCTCGATTAAAAAAACTAGAAGCAAGGGGTCTTTTTTACTGTAAAAATGTCAAAGATTTCATTCCAAAATGTTCATGTGCCAACTGCGACTCCAACCCTATGTTTTAATGTAAAAAAATGATTAAAGTACTAATTTCGCCTACTAATGCCGCCTTGGCGGTTACACAATTATCGGTAGGTGCACAAAGTCTGATTCTGACATATTTTCCTACAGTTTTACCTCCTTCTGGTTCCATTATACGAAGATCCAGCCTTAATGAACGCAAGATTAACTAACTCACCGGGACCTTCTCCGGGATTTTCTTCCTCTCTTTCATCTGTGAAATCTCTTCGCCAAAAAGTGCGCTACAAGAAGCACTTGGGGGTGTTTCTAATAGAACCCCAATAATGATTATCCTACTGCTCCGTGACATTTGGAACTAGAACTATTGATAGCTCCTTTGTCTATCCTACATCAGTGTCACCAGCACCAGATATGGGTATTAAGTCTCCAACTTACTTTAGACCACCTCCATCCCTTCTCCAAGTCATCAAGACTTCCATTCTGTGAAATCTCCTCCGGCTGGTGTCATGTCGCGTCCTTCGCCAGCTCAAAGTCCTGTGTTTGGGATGAGTAGTCTCAGAACTTCGTCCTCATTTTTATCACATCATTTTAACTCAAACTCCAACTCTGCCGACTCTCATGAAGTTGCAGCTCTAATGTCAAAACAGTAGCAATAATAGTGTGCCTTCGGGTAGCCTAATGGTATATCCACACAGTCCAGACAAGTCACATAGACATTCTTCGGGTCGTGATTCTGCTGCCAGTCGTGGATCTGAAACTCGTGTCCTTATCCTGGTGGAATGGGTGCTTTTAGCACAGCATTTCTAACAAAGACAATATTTCCTTCGCCCATCTTTTCCAAAACTGTTCTTGATAACTTTTAAAGACGTTTGGAAGAGAGAAACGAAGCCCCAATCCTACAAAATTTGCACATAGCGATGAGATTTTAAGAAATTAATAATTGGCAGACACCGGAAGAAGCAAGTTAACCATGCTCCATTTTACATTTACAATCCTCCGTAAGTACAAACATAGTTTTATTCATCACATGCATAAAAAATTACGAATATATGTACCCTATAAATCTCTAATTGTATTTTAAAATAATTTTTCATGTATATAAATTCTTTTTATTTATTATTTAAAATTTTACAGTAAGCCAGGAGGTTCTGATTCTGGTAGAAAAGGCAAATCTCGATCTTCAAGGGCTTCCTCAGTTTGCTCCGAAATGGAAAATAGCAACAAAGAAATTATTGTTGATGACAAAAAGGCAGCATCAGCCCCTTCAAGCATTGCAAGTAGACGAACAACTGCCAGCTCAGTTGGATCTGGAGGCTCAGTTGTTTCAGTACATGATGATTGCCAGTCGGAAGCTGGTTCAACAGCATCAAATAACTCATCGAATGTTCCTGGGCCTCGAGTAAAAGTTGGTCCGGATGGTCAGCTAATTATTGATGAGCAGAGTTTGGTAAGTTAAGCAAACAAAGGTGTTTTTTATCATTAAATATTGAGATGTGAATGTTATTTAAATATTTGATTTTAAGGTGATTGAAACTTCAGAATCTCAGCGAGCTAGAAAGCAAATCGAAGACATGGAAGTTGTATCTGGGGCTGACTACGCTGTAGGATCCTCCGGGTTCTATCGCTACAAACGCAGCTATAGGCGTGGCCATGACTGGACGGAAAAAGGTAAGATTTTCCCAAGTAAATCATGATTTAAAAATACAAATTAAACTGGGTTGTAAAGCTTTTTTGTCCTTTTTATTACAGAAACAATTCGTTTTTATCGTGCACTCAATCAGTGTGGTACTGATTTCTCCATGATGCTGAGTCTATTCCCAAATCGTTCTCGTCAAGAATTGAAATCCAAGTTTAAACGTGAAGACCGTAAAAATCCAGATATGGTGAGCAAGGCATTAGCCTCTTGTCACTTTGACCCGGACGAAGGCATTTCATCTGACGAAGACTTGGCACTATACTACGGTAAAACCAAAAATGTTGAAGATGTGGCCTTACTGAAAAGGAAAAGCTTTTACGTGAGGAAATGGAAGTGGAACAAGTCATTTGCTCATCAGAAGATCCCCTTCAAGGGAAAGCAAAAAAGAAGAAGGGAGAAAGTCGAGTTTACGGCAGCACAAAAGAAGGAGTTTAATTTGACAAACTTTAAAGGGGCAGGAACTGGAAAAGGGAAAAATGGAACAGCCCTGTTGGGCTAACTGGAAAATTGCCACCAATGAGTAATCCAAGCTCTGTCCCGATTCCTTCAACTGCTGGACTTACGCGTTTTGTATCAGTTAAAGTAGAACCTGCTGTTAAACTTCCACCCAAGAAAAGAGCACCAAAGAAGTCCAAAACAGCAGACAAAGTAAATGTTGGGGAAGCTACCGTTCCTATTATCGTCGCACCTGGAGCAATAATTGCTGGATCCGTGGTCAGTGACAATACCTTGCCGTTTGTTACTGTAAAGAAAGAGAGGTAGATACAATTCCTAATAGTGGACAAGATAAAGTACAAACCCCCACCAACTGACCGCTGATTCGGAACCTCAAAAAGGAAAGCGAAGACGGCTGCCAAAAACAAAACCCAATGTGAAATTAGAAAGTGTTAAAAGAAATAGAACAAGTAATGACGCTGAGATTGTTGAAGCAGAGGCAGCAAAATCTTCTAGTCAAACTACCAAATCAAGCCTCGTGTGTGATGACCTATTCAGATATGATGCTTACGACCCACTCTGCCTAAATGTTACTCTAGTTCCATTGCCAGTTGTAGAGGAAACTGTTCTTGAAGGGAATGAAGAAGGCAGAGAAGGGCTTGTAATGGTTGATTTAGATGAGCTGAATGCTGTCGTTAGAGAGCAAGCCAGCTCTAGTGATACCAGTAGTAAACAGACAGAAGCAAAGAATCAAGGACAGAGTTCAAAAAGACGTCGGAAATCCAGTAGCAACACTGATGGCATCGCAGTTACAACTGCTAGAGTAGTTCATGGAGATCCCTTTGGGAAATGCAATATGACCACAACTATTTCTGCCATAAAAAGGGAGAACGATGTAGGTAGCGGGCTTGCAGCAGCTAATAAAAAAGTAAAAGTATTACCTTATCGTGTTCCAGGACCTGGAGGTAAGCTGATGAATTATTTCATAACCGGCAGCATTTGTTATGTTTTGACACGTTTAAAGATTCCAGAATTGATTTTGTTTGCTCATTTTTTCAGGAAATTTGGCAGATTGTCGAAGGTCATCTTTGGCTGACGAGCTTGAAATAGAAATTGAGTTGAACTCCCCATCAACTGAATGCTGGCAGCGGACCAAACCCGAAAACTAGCATTAAATAAATCTCATGATCGCAGACCTCCCACACGTAGACATATCGTGGAAAACTAGTAAAGTTTTAGATTTTTAGTGATATTTTTATTCGTGTAATTACCGATGTTGCTGCTTACCATAAAGTTATGTCAGTAATTTATTCATAGCGATTAGTACGTGTAGCGATTTGATAACATTGTAGTTTACTAGGACTTTTCTAATTGATCTTTATGATATTACCTTAATGAATAATGCCCGAAACATGGATGAAGTACCTAAAGTGCATTTGAATAGTTTATAAATGTGAAGTTTTTACAGCTTTCAATGAAATTAACTTCGAATGAAAACAAATTAACTAAATTATGTCCTAAAAAGTTTGCCAAAACTATTGTTACTCGATTTTTATTTCTTATCTTTGCCATAGTTTGAGGTTTCGGAACATATTATACAATATAATCGAACTTATCGTGTGTTATTCTTATTTTATGATAGAGCTACAATACTAATTAGTAAAGACTGAAAACGTTATAAATAAATAAATGTTGCACAAAATCGATATTCAACACATCATACAGTTTTTATTAACGTTGATTTGAAAATCTGAATTAAGATAAATATTTGATTATAGTAAACATTACAAACAGCAATTAATCGCAAGCAGTTGAAATATACAATATGGATAAGATATTAACCGATTACTTCAGTCTGCCATGTCACAAGTTGGCGGTCACACAATCAAGGTGGGCGCACAACCTGTGGCTTCATTAGCTGGGTGTCTTGTTCTCAATCTCAGTTGTTGGGTTCGCGTTTAAAGAACTGTGTCGAAAGTTTTGCTGTGATAGTCGTTCTAAACTAACCGCAATCGATGGAAGTACAGACAGGTACTCGTTTCGTGTCCGCATTAGGGAAGTCTGTTCGCGTACTAGGTCTACCTGTTCCTTCAATAGTAATTCTTGGGGTGACATCATTGTTGTACGTGTTCTCTTGCTCCTCCGTTCACCTCCTTCAAAATCATCGTCACTTCGTGTTTGGGAAAAGTATCTTGGGTTTTTTAGAGCTGCTATTGACGGTCCAGACCGCTGAGAGGTAGGTGTAGGTGCCAAGGATTTCGTTGGAGTAGTCATTTGAACGGTAGCTGGTAACATGGGGCTTCGCATGACAAGACCCAGACTTGGTTGACTGCCTTCTGAATCATAAATAAAAAACATTGTTAGAATTTCACCCATGGTTCTTGTATGGAACGGTGTGTAACCGCGGTCTACGTACCTGCGCCTACCACCGTTTCACTCCGAACTGTATCATGAAGATCAATCCCTCCTCTGATGCCCTCATAACATTGCTGCGGAATAGTAGCCGAAACAAGTTCTTGTATATTAGTTAACGGAATCGTCTGAGGTGGACCACCGCCCGTCTGTGTAATTGATCGGCTTTTTGAACTTCTTAAGTTTGACCATTTCTTTTGGACTTTATCCACAGATCGTGATTGGCCTCCCACAGCGTTAACTTTAGCTGTAATGAGTTCCCATGCTTCCTTTTAGTAGCCTTACTAAGATTAGGTGAAAATTTCCCAGTTATTGTATCGAAATACTTGGCGCCTTCTTGAGCCAAAGTGGATTCTTCACAAGTTAACCAGTTTGTCGATCTATTGGCCATTGTAAATTTGTTCTGCAATTCGTCTTCGCGTTTGAGTAGCAGTATCAGTGGCGTCGCTTCTAAGAATAGGTTGTTCAAGGAGCTCCCTGGCTAACCTTGGTCAAAGAAGTCTTCGTCTTCTTCAAGAAGTGGTATTCTATATGATTTGCAAATGTTGTGAAGGCTGAACAAGTTATTAGGTGACTGCTTTTTTTCTCGTAGCTCATATATCCCCGCTTCTAAAGACACAAAAAACGGAAACAATTACCGGCGTTCTCACTATGACTAGGATGTCGCACGGTGGTATATTCCTCTTACCGACAGAGTGATCGGAACCGTGACTTCCAGTGGCCAATTGTCCTTTCAACGACACAACGAGTTTTTGTATGTGCATGTTATAGGCTAGCTCTATTGGATCGGTGGCAGAGTTAGGGAATGGAGTGAGTAAAATCGTTTCGAGAGGGTATCCTGAATCTCCTAAAACATCAACAAAATATTAATGGTGATGGTTATCGGTGTGTTACCGCGGCTTACAAAGCCTGCGCCAACCATCTAACTTATCAGCATGAACTTATACCTATTAGCCAGCCGGATGGAAGGGAAGTGGTTAATGTTCGTTTTACTCCAGAATTGTTCCAAATAAAAGAGTCATGACTTGAGCCAGGCCATTTAGCTAGAACCGGTGAACTTAAACTTGTCATCAACAACGACTTGAACGTTTATAGAATGAAACCGTTTCCTATTTACGAACGCTACTTCGTTACTTACAGGGGCTTTGATTGCCACGTGAGTACCATCAATGGCACCAATAACCCCTGGAAAATTTGCGATTTTGTGGAAGCCTTGTTTTATATCTGAAAAAATTCATCGACACTAGTTGGAAATTGAATGTGGTCGAAGGATGTTGTTAGCAGGATTTTTATTGTAGCGTCTATAATTCGTGAAACACTCGATTGGGAACATCCAGCTAAACTTCGACAGTCCATTGAAAGGTTCCTGCTCGCAGTATTGATAAGAGTGTCAGCACTTTTGTCTCAACTGGAATTGCCCACGATATTTTACCTTCCAACTCAGCAAACAATGGGAGTATTTCCCTCACTCCCCACCACGGAAGTCCACAATGTTTCCTAATTTCAAATTCACTTAAACTTTCGAGAATTTTTCGTTGTTTATAGCACCGCTTTCTTTCATTTTGTAGTACAAACAGTGGCACTGACATCGGCGTTCTCACGTTTTCACGGATGTCGCACGATCACAGATTATTCTAAATCCAACGGCTCGAAATAAGATTCTTCGGTTTTTCCATCCTGCTTGACTCGTAAGATGCTGACTATTCGACAGAAAATGTTCTTGATCTTCATTACACCAGTCGTTGGATTTACTTGGAGATGCACGACATGTCGGAATATTCCGTAAAGATGTCCAGAAACTTTTACTTTTCCTTCAATGCTGATGTTGATTAAATTGTGTGGATATTGATGGTAATTGACATTGGAAATGTTAAATGTGAATAAGAAGTTCCGTGAATAAAAGTTATTTAGTATGGCACAACACTGTTCTGGATTAGATTCAGAAGATTCAAACAAACGGGCTTTATTGAAAAGAATCTCAGATAATATATTTGAAGAATTCTCAAACAACGTGATGTCAATACTTCCTGTATTTAACTGTTCGAAAAATTTATCACAAAATGTAGTCACATATTCCATTTTAAAATTGAAAACTTAACAAACATAATCCATTGCTCACTACTGCTTTGGCGGTTACACAGGTTATGGTATGCGCACAAAGGCTAAAGTCACAAAGTACTGCTGATGGAATATATGCATGCAGAGAAACTCAAATGAAATATTTGATCATTTTGCTTTATGTACTAACAACACATGCATTATATACCTAACTCCTTCCTTTCAGCATTCAGCTGTTGAAAGGTATAAATTAAGACACCTATCGAGCTTGCTTAACTTTTTTTGCTTAAAAATGACTTAAGTCATAGTTGTGGATCCCGAAATAGGTGTATCCACAAAACTTGCTTAAGTCTGACTTAAGTCGAAAAAGGGCTACGAAACCAGTAAACAACATGATTAGACTAGGGACTTGTTCTGTTTGCTCGTATTTAGTTGATAGGGGATATTGCCAAATAAAGATTGAAAGTAGCTTTTTAACATCACATAAGCTTTCGTCTTATCTCTTTTTTCACACATGGTATTTTTTGAATGCCACTACCAGACCACACCAGCCTATAGACATGTAGGTGGTTTGAGAACATTGAAGAAAGTGGAACATCAATAGAGAGCATTTTTATCGCACCCGACGGCAGCCAGCTGCTTTCTACTGTTTGTGAGTGTGACATGAGCACTTTATTTGAGATTGGGATATACATTTTCCATATAGACAACGACAGTGGAGTGGGCGTCAAAAAGATTTTAGAATGAAAATCTCTGAAAATCGTTCCACATCACGTTGGAAGTTGAATTGCCCTTCTTCTGCAAGATACGAAGAAAGGATTGATGGTTGTGGGGAATATTGGGATGTTATACTTTGTGTAGAGAGGTATTTTACATGAGATTCCTTTTATGTAGAGAACATATCCATTTCAATCCAGGTGCATGACAAGAAATGGCATGGAGCATGGGAGGAGGGAGTATGTATATTATTGGAACAGGTTTGATTTTATATGTATATACTTTCCGCTCTGAAAGTTATTCTAGTTCTGCCAACCTCTTCAACTTGAAACTCATGAAAAAAGTTGCAGATTCGGCAGAAAAAGAGATATCAAGGGAGCAGAGAGAATCACAAATGAGAGCTTTTGGCAAAGACCTCCAATGGAGTGTAATCTGATCCAGTGCATTTTCTAATTTAGAAGACTCGTATGTCTGGGTATACCGCTCGGAGGTAGGGTAGTCTTAAGAGTAATCTGTACTTAAACTGCATGCTACTGCAAAATGGAATCTTTGAAAAATCAATCGTATGGTAAATTTGGTTTAGGGTAGGTGATATTTGATTTCCATTTCAAATCACCTGGAAAACGGCTCTATGACAGAAATTTACGAAAATAATTTTATGTTAGAAAAGTAGAGCTATGTTGAAACCATTCAATATTAATTTTCAAAAAAAATAATATACAATACATGGAGGTTGGTGGAAAATATGTATCGCTGGTAAATATAATATCAAACAAAATAATGTATCAAAGTAATTCTGAATTTTTAGTGTAATTCATTGAGACTTTAAAAAACGTGAGGTCATCGATTGTCCATTCACACCTGAATTTATAAATTCACAGTCTGTAATACAGACTCTGTATAGGTGAGCTAGAGAACATTACAGGCCAAAAAATATGTTGTATCGCGGTAAGTACCTTAAAAATCAATTCAAACATAATTCTTCAACGCAACATTTGTATGAATCTCGCAAGGAGCAAGACACCCATGAAATTCTAAACAGAAAGTAAAGCCTGCCCTTTGCCAACAAAATTGTAACGTGAGAACAAGAAAAGCTGTTGGAACACATAAGACTCATGAAAAATGCTTCATGAGTTTGGATCGGAATGTGGAATTCAAAAAAGAGTTACTACTCCTCCAACCATGTCCAACAGAAACAGACTAGTAAATGAAAGGAAGAGAAAGAGTTTTAGTTTCCTAAAAGAATTCAGCACTACTCCTTTGCCGACCAAGGTGAAAAGCATTGTTCCGTTGTTACTTCTTTCTTTTTTAGTTAGTCAAACCAAATGACGCATTGCATTGCTTGCTTTGCTCCTCTACCTTTTCCCATTCCAACGTGCTCAAGTGGTCAAACACGCAATCTGACCATTTAGAGCAAAAGTTTCGCTGTCAGAATAGTAAGTAAATTTTTCATCCATTCCATTGTAGTTTTGGCAATGGCTTAACTTTGTCTGCTGCATCCTATCTACAACAAAAACATAAAGTGTTTGACCTAAAGGGTTTTGTCCAAAAACCACATAGCATATAGCATGTTCCTTGCACGAACAACACAACCGTTTACAACCATTCGGATTGGTATCCTGTGATACTATAGGAAAACTTTAAAAAATGAGGGGTGCCTTTTCTGGCACATTGCCTATGGCTGTCGGCTCAGTGCTCAGTCACTGAAAAATTATGTGTGTCGATGCGATCTCGACAGTAACAAAGAAGCTTATTCCGGGGCAACCAAACCCAAACGATTATATATATTTACATAGGATCCATTGAGAAGGATGAGGGTTATTGAAGAGCACACAAGTTTTGCTTGTTGGTAATTTGCATGATGTTTTAATAAACAACACAGTGTGCAGAGGAATAACTGTAAAAGTGTAATTTGTGTAATACATAAAATCTAACGAATCGAGAGCGTTGCGTTTAAGAATAAACCCACCTCACCGGAGACGCATATGGTACCTACCTACCAACTATTTATATCGGTAATTGTTGTAATGTAGTTGGCGTACAACTAACGCAAAGCAAACTTTTTTTGCCGATAGAAAGAGAAATATAATTTAATTCGATAAAATTATCGCCTTCATCTCTTCACTTCTCCACCCAACTCCAATCATCCCGCTTGAAACTAACATTGACCCACTCATTTGTTCCGCCTTGTGTTGGTGCTAATGTTATTAGCTAAAAATAAATGCTTGTGATTGGAACTGTCGACTCTTGCATTGGTTCCAAAGGGATTTTCCTTCATTACAAAAACACTCTCGTGGGATGAAAACTGTGTACAAAACTAATATCCACCATTCACTTCTATTAGCGTCAGAGTGTACTCATATCAATTCTCTGCATCTTTAATTTAATAAGTGTTTCTCTCCCTCCGTTTCATCTATTTGAATAGGCTCTCAACACGAATGCCAAAAATTCCATGAATATTATGATACACTACCGAAACAAACTCGAGGTGACTTTTTCTTTGATGAAAAATTTATTTTAGTCAGAAATAAAACAGTATCGTTTCACTTTGAGAAGAAACAAAAAAAAAGTTTCATTTTGTTTTCTGAGAAGAAAGCCTGATCCTCCAGATGTGCCGACAGGGAAAGTAATCACAATGATCAGTAAGTAAGAAAAGGAAACAGAGGACTAATGACTCCTATATCGCTAATATATTTATAGGCATATATGTGACTAAAGTTAGTCTACATCCATTCCACTTCGAATAATAGGAAGGAGTCATGTTATGTTCATGTCGGAATCGATTCTGGTGCTCAGCTTGAGCTCTCAAAACACTTTGGCTAAACTCCCCATTACGATAAATGACTATTTTGTGCTTTAGTACATAAAATGTACTACTTCTACATCCAAACTACAAATACCAATAGCCTGAGAGGGAGCAGGAAAACGTGGTTTTGATGAGGATAAATATCTTATGGATTTACATGCACAATGTACAAGCCTGTGTATCCTGTTCTCATTCCCTTGCTTGACTACGACACCGTTCACGAACAGAATCGCTTTCTCCACGTGGTTTTTCTATGAAACTTTTTATTCTTCCTATTAATACATACAGCTCGATGAAATGAGCACACAAAATATTAATGCCTGCTCTGGTCTGCTCGCTTAAAAAGTACATGTTGTAGTTTTTGTTATGAATTGCCCATTTGGATTTACATAGCGTAGAGGAAGCCCGTAAAAGAGAAGAGGACATTAGTCTCTGCTCCACTGTTCCTTTCTTCATGTATTCATAGCTTTTTGCCAATGGCATACTTTCTTTGGTGAGGAATCTACCGTTGTGGGCCCAACACAAAAACCTTTTTATACTTGACATCTCATTCATTTCACTCTGTCGTCCAAAGGGTTCTTTGAGAGCTAGGGAAACTGAGTGACCATCTCACATCAAGATCACATATCAACTCCAACAACATCACAGCCAGAAATTCAAACGAATGCTTGCTGGTTTCTACGTGTGGGAAATAAAATTCATGAGAGCAACTCCTTTCATCTCCTAATCGAGGAGTGTATACACAGGTCAACTGGTGAGCCGTTTCTTGCCCGGGATTGGAATTGGAAGAAGAAGAAAAAAGGTATGTGCATGCATTTCTTTCGTGTTCACCACGGAACAGGTATAATGGATATTGATGCAGAATTTCTTTTGATTTCCTCCTTGCCCTGATCGGATCTGAGGAAAGGATCCCTTTTGATATTGCTATCACAATCAGATTTGACTCTTGAACATAATATGAATATCCTCTTATCCACCATGAATGACTGTGTACTATTCAATGGAGGATTGATGCCAACATTCCGAGATAAATACGGTCGTCCTCTGCTCCTTTTATGTCACCTCGTTTTCTCCTTGACTATTTCTGCTGAGATCTGCAAGAAAGAATGAGGGAAACTCGAGAGAAGAATTCAGGAAGGATGTCCTCCATACTTTCTCCATCCTTGAGATGATTTAATTTTCTATTAAGCATTGCTCACTACCACCACGTTCTCTACTTTAGTCAACCTTGTTCCTCAATTTTTCTCTTTTTTTAGGTATATTTCCAAGTTCTACCCAGGATGATGATGATGACGACGAGAGACAATGTGTATAGGAGCGTAGGATATTTTAGTATCATTTTGTGTCTTTATTAATGGAAGGTTTTCGTTACATGAGAAATATACGCTATTTATGTGTGGTCTGCCGATGATAAAGTGGAGGCATTAGGATGGTCTCCTTCTCGAGAGATAGAATAGAACTGGATACAAAAGGTAGCTCTCTGCAGAACTTGCAAAAGTATTCTCCTTTTCCTTCCACTGCCCGTTCGTTTCACGTCATATTCTTTTTCTTAATGTATTATTATCCTGCTCTGCTGCTCACAAGCAGAGATGGTTCTGAGGAACTCTTGTATTTCGGGTAGGTTAAGAAACCGCAGTGCGGGCACTGTGCCCGGTACGGAGCCTTCCCCAAGAAGAGTAAAAGCGAGCTTTCCGAGAGAGAAAGAATGAGAACAGATAGGAGTATCTAGCTAGGTAGCTTCATCCACTTGATATTATTGTAATATAAAGGAAAAGAGGAGAGTTTGGTGTGTAATAATAAGAATTGACTGCTCCTTTGCTCCCTTTCTCTGTAGATCACGTATGTATTCATTCACAATGGTTTAAACATGGATATAATATAAAACTACAATGTGATGTGATGCAATGATGATGATGAAAGTAACCTGGGTGTGTGGAGGAAAGCATATTGGAAAGTGGCAAGTTGCTCCCTCCTTAATTTACTGTTAATGGTAAATGACTGTATAAAAAGGCTCTAAAAGAGTTTAAGAGGCTTAAAAGTTGAAATTTCAACTTAAAAAAGGAGGAAAACTACAAAACTGTCTTCTCATACAGGAACAGAGTTGGATGTTAAAGATTTCCGACATGAAATGTTAATGAAGGCTGAAATTATGGTGATATTGGGTTAGGTGCAGCTAGGTACATAAAATGCACAAGGCAATTTGCAACTTTTACCAACTTTCCAACAACGTAGTAAGTAATATTGGTGGATGGTGAATGTAAAATGAAAAAGTTTTTAATATTTTGATTTTCTCATTCATCCATCCATCCTTTTTACTACGCAAACTGTGTTGGAGGAGGAGGAAGAAGGTTCCAGTCTTAAAAGGGGTCACGAAAACGCTCATATTCAACAGCAGCTCTACTAGGTACTTGGTTAGGGGAAGTCAAGTGGACAACTACATAAGTTTCATAACTTGTAGCAATATAGTTGAAGTGAATATATGAAAGTTTTACAAGTCCAGCTATGCAGCCAAGTTTTGGATTTTTGCCAAGTTAGAAAGCAGCTTTGTCACTTCTTCACTAGCAAAATTTTCATGTAATCTATGACCAAGCAAGGGACTCTGGACATATATGCTCTAAACTTTTCTCTTGGTCTCCTTCTTGTTCTTTATCAACGACGGAGTAGCGTACGTTGGCTGTACGTATAGGTAATGTGCGCATTCGGTGAAAGTACGTTTTCGTTTAGTAAATAGAGCATGTACCGGAAGCATTTCATTTTATGCTTTGAAAATACATCAAACTAAATAAATCAACAGTGGAGTCACATCTGCATAGGTAGGAAGGAAATAGGGAGCGATAAGAGTCGATTTCGATACTATCAAATAATGGGAATTTGAAGCAAGTTAAAAGTAGTAGAATCATGTGGGAAGAAAGGCTTACCGTGTGTATTCGTCGGGCGGCATCATGTATCGCTATAATATGTGTGATCTTGTGGCGTTCCAACTGACTCGCATCTTTGGAATCCTGGTGGGAATCAAACATTATGGGATTTTTTAATTTGAAATGAGCTTAGAATTTATTATATTTAAAAATTGAGGCGTAGTGAAAGTGACTTACACGATAGTTACCAACGTATAGTCCTGGTAGCACCTACAGAAACAGAAATCAATACCATCTTTATCTATCGATTATTTACTAATTAATTTATTAGAAAATTTTTAAATTCCTGACATAAACAAATTTTTTAAAATATAATGTTAAACTCTGAATAATTAACTATAACATTATTTGTAATCTTTCTTTCCTTTCACTTTCTAATGACCACTCGTACCGCAACATCCATCTCCAAAGCTCCTTTCCTCTAATTAAAGCCGGTACTACCTATTACGCAACCCTCCCTGCATTTCATGCAGTTCCATGATGGCACATGACATTTCTTTCCCTTTTGGATTGAATAATTCATTAGATTTTTATCCGAAATGGAGTGTGAATCATTTAAAACACTTAAGTCGACTCAAACAACACAACAGACGGGCTCCAGTTTTGTTTCCAGTGCCAAAACCCATGGCAGACAATAAGCCCATGCTTTCAATTTCTCCATGTCGGGGATTACGCTCTTCATGGAGCCAACAGAGATAAAGTGAAACATGCATGCAGGCCATGCTATTTACTTGTCTCTTCCACTAACTGTAAGCCAAACGGCGGCGGTATTGGGATTGTTAGTGGCATTTTGGCATCCCATATATTATGAAAGTTGAATGATACTTCCCTTCCACAAGCTCAAGCTTTTATTACATAGATCCATACCTTCCTCACATTTTGAAAGTGTTTTGTTTGCCCAAACCAAACTAACTAAGACGGTGGAGCGGTAATTGGCAAAGGTGTATACATAAGAAGTAACACTAACGGCCAATTGGCAATTCGTATTCTCAGGTTGTACGTTCTCCACTTATGGCCACATTGGCTGTAATCAAAAGGCTGCATAAAAGAGGTGAAAAAATGCCAAGAGGGAATACACTCCGAGCGGAAGGCTTTAGGACACATTTTCTCGAGTGTATGGCTGAGCCAGCATAACGTGCATCGTGTTTCCATATTCCCTAGCCTCTGGCATGACTTGTTTTCTTACCGGCCCATAAAACATGGACCGTTGTGTGCACTTCTATTAATTCTGTTCGTGTGCCGTGCGTTAACATAAATATTATACACTTTCAGAGTATATATTTCGTATACTTGATTTGAGCCCGCGTGTGTGGGCTCAATAATAATGCAACTCAACGTATACATGCTTTCTTTGTCCAAAAAATGGGAATATTATTGTTCCTCCTGAAGGAATGTACATTAGAAACATATGTTGCCCAAGAATCGGCCAAGTTTTAGTTTCAAAACATGAGTGAATATACACAATGTTGTGATAGCATGTGATCAATACACCTTTCGTTTCATTTTCATCAAAAAAACAGGAGGAAAGGCGGAGACCAAAGGAGTATGGAATGAAATCCTCAAGCTGAATGTTGGACCGGATGTTTATAGAGTTCAACTTTGGCCAATTTAACCACACGTAGACCATTATTCCCAGCTATTTTGAATCATTTGACGTAAACCGTAATGAATGTCATTACTCACGAAATATGTGTAGCTCAGCACTACGTTATTTTTTTGTTAAAAAAAGAAAGTTCTTCGTGATGATAACATGCACGAATTTACGGATGAAGATAGGGTAGCAAACATGTAATGATAATGACGATTTGTTTACTCTCCGTTTTTTACAGAAGGAAAAGGAAAGCGTGCCGTCGTACCCAAAAAATGATAGCACAAGCTCCATATCATGTACATATAGAGATTATACAAGAAAGCATTTTCCTGTAATAAAGGTGAAAGTACTTTTTGAGCGAGGAGTAATGAGCGACCCTATTAACACGTACACACGAAATGAAAAGTATTTCGTTTATACCCAACATAATATAGCACCTCGCTTCTTTAATGATTCCCCTTTTTATTCCAGCCCATGAGGTAATCATGATGGGGATGGGAATGCAATGTTTGAATTTTACATGGGAATAACTATAGCCTACTCCGTTAGTTCATAAAGTAGGCCTCCATAACTGCACACTAAATTGACTTGGACATGGACATCCAATGGAAATTATAAAGCTTGGCTGGCTTTCTTCGTCTCCCACTTTTTTGGCAATTACGACGTATATGCTTGCCGTTATTAATGTGTATTCATGCTAAACTGCTATATAAAATGGATATAATCGCAGTGGAGCTGAAGAAAGTTTTATGAGAAGGAAAGCATGTACGTTTTGTATTACGTGTAGGCGACTTTAAGTTTTTTGACCTGGAAGATTACTTCCTCATAATAAATTTAGCGACAAGTGAGAAAGTAGAAAGGGAAAACAAGTGCATTATGCTAAGCCCCAGTTGCAGAATATTGAATGTCGATATTCAACTTGAAGAAGAGAATGACAATAATACATAACATGTTTGGGACAGGACATATGAGTCAAACCTTTACGTGGAATGTGTGTGAGAGTAGGTAATACAATACTCGGTAGAGCAAATTTGATATTCTAACATGACACTTAAATGGTATATTTAATCCGTACAAAGTGAAAGTTTCAAATTTTCAGTTGCCCACGCTTTATCTCCGTAAAAATCCCATGAAATCGATTATTCATAACTACAAAATGACAAGGGAAATGGAAAATACAAAGTATTTTTTTGGAGGTATTATCGTATTGTTAGCTATTTTACTTGGAAAGCCTTTTGGGAAGAGGCATTTCAAATTATTGGGGATAGAGAGAAAGTGAACAAGAAAGGCTTGTACGTTGCTTTCTAACAATAACGTGAAATAAATGAAAAATGATTGCTGTCACTTTTAAACACGGGGGAGCCCAGGGAAAGTGCCAGCTAGGGAAGGCAGAGAAAAATTGCTCCGTCATACAGATTTTCGTAGCTAGCACGTGCACAGGGTTTGGATTTGGATGGGTGAAAACTTTGTTTTGTTTTACGAGCTCAAGTTGTACATACGTCGGCAGAGAGGAGAGTAATAAAAAATTAACCCGAAACACTGAAACTGTCAGATAAGAAGGGAAGTATTTGATAATGCATAAGAATAACTATATTTGACTGCTGTTTTTATTTACCTTATTCATTCCATTTCCCATTGCGAGCGGACGGACGACAGAAAAATGTTGACTTCATCGAAGATGAAGCAGGTAGAAGTGACATTCTGACTTTTAAAGTTGGGCAGAATTCTCAACTATCGAGAGATGCAAAAACAAATTCGATCTACAATATTTTTGATTCTCAAGGAATAAGTGGAGAATGATGTCGGCGTTGAAGTTGACGATGAGTGGAAACACATTGAATAATAACAGTATTATTTATCCTCTTCGTGTGTTTGATTGGGTTGAATTTGGGTTCGAAAATTGAATACACACATGCAACCATGTGTGTAATTAACTGATGTGATGCTACAACAACTTGATTATACTGTGTGAGGTCAACTCATGATGCTGGTCGCGTGGTTCTCGATGAGACTGAGTGACCCTCCCACACAAATTAGCAGGAATAATAATACGCTTCCCTTGACTTTCCTCTTGGTTTAGTTTGGTTCTCAGCTACACCGTTCCAGTGAACCATGAGGTGAATGTGGAGTACAAACATAAATTAACAACCAAACTCAAAAGGATAGGCTCCGGCTGGCACGATGATGTGATGTGATGCGATGATGATCGTTTTATTTTTTTGGTGGTAAAAAAGCTTCTAAGTAAATGCACACAGTTATATTATTTCACGTTGGAGTAGTAGTAGTTGGAGCAGTTCAGCAGAACGGATTTTCTTGGTGTGCTTCGTAGTAGTCGGCAACAAATAACTGCCCGAGCCCGATGGCAGCTTGTACACTACTGCAAAACCATGCCACTTCTCAGGACTAGACTACTGGGTCCAAACGGGAACGGTTGCCTTTTCTTCCCTGCTCAACTACAGGGAAAGAGACAGGCGATGGGATGATAAGTATAAATACATACATAGCATTCATATGCACACATTCCCTTGAGCTGCGCGGAGAGCAATGTAAGTTGTAATGTAAAGCAGGGAAAACAACTTTCCCTCGTTCTCCCTTTGTAATATTCTTCTGTGTGTACCGAACCGCTGTTATTTTCTTAGAAGAAAAGCTTGAAGTTCAACATATTTACCCTGCACTGGTTTGGTTTGGTTAGATTGCTACCGTTTTGCCGATCCTCCTGCTGTGCTTCTACTTTCTCCGCTTTCATTTTTTATCGCAAGGAACAAACGAAGATAGATACCTAAAATCATCTTCTCCGTCTTATATTAAAATATAAGTTGGAGAATATGAATCTTAAATATATATAGTGGGAGTAGTAGGGTAGCTGAAGTACGTAGTCTTTTTTTTGAAGAGAAAGAATGTTCAACGAGGGAAGAAGAGCGGAAGCGAAACTCGCTCACATACTATGTGTGTGTGTTCATGTGCTAGTTTGTATGGTAAGCAGTCTCAAAAGTTCTGTAGTTTTCCTTTTGTTCCAAAACTTGGGTCTGAATGGGACACCAACTAGACCAACATAATAATAAGAAGCTTCACAGCCTTCTTGAAACTGTAGGAGAAGCTGCTGATCTGTGTTCTGTAGGCAGATGTTGTAGGAGTAGAAGACGAGGCTGTGTGTGGTACGTAAAGTACCCTTACTCTTTCTATTGTGGTGATTGGAAGGAGAAGAAGGGCATAGCTAACTAGGAGGTTCATGTTCATGACTGGGCCTACCAAAAGAGTAACTTGTTTTGTGTAACCTTATTAGAAATGCTTGGGTGGATGGATGGAGCATTAGTTTATAGGAAAAAGGATGAGCTCAACAACGGTTGTTGCCGGTTAGTTATGTACTCGGGTTATTGCTTCTTCACTACATTTAGCTCTAACTGGAGTTCAGGCCGGGAAACGTGCAGGCAAGAGTTTTTTTTTGGTGAAAACGGGACACAACAACGCAATCCAAAAAAACTGATTTTTGTGTGAGTGAAGTGAAGTACAAAGTATGTGCATGGGGTGATCATGATGATACGTCTTTGGTGTATGTAGAGCATGCATCCGGCTTGGAATATGGTAGTTCTTTTATTTTTCCCTAAGTTTATTCTGCATTTATCTCATAAACAAACTGTCGAGCTAATATGTATGTAAGGCTACTAAACAACTAAACTGAACACACGCCCTTGTCCGCTTTTGCATTCTCTAATTTTTTCAGTGGAACTTTTATCGCCTCGAATCACGTCGTCACTTTTCAAAGATGCAGTTGATGTTGAAGTTTTTATACAGCAAACTTTGTGGTGAAAGGAGGAAATGAAATTTAAACGGTCTCAGAAGAAAATGTTTTTGTACCCTGCATTTATGGTTATTGCTGAATGTGAAAATTTTAGTGCTAGCTAATAGGTAGGATGGAATCCAAGCATCACCACGTATCTTTCGATTTCATGATTGAGGGTGTAAGAATTATAGTTGCTCATTTATGTTTGGGTCGCGTGGTACAGGTTCGATTATGATTATGATGTATGTAATGAGATCGGCTGTGGCTACATTTTTCTATAATTCTTTACAATTTTCAAATGAAAAGCAAAACTACATTTTGTAGTAAGAGACGTCGGACAAGTTGTAGACTGTGGTGCGGTGGTTGGTTGAGAAAAATGTGGATAGAAATGTTCACCAAATAGCGGTTACACTATTATTAACTTGGATGTCGATTAAAATATCTATGCATAACGAAATAATATCGGTCCACATAGATGATGAATATGTTTTCTATTAATTATTTAATTAACTGCTGCAGTTAAATAATGCAGTTAAGACCTGGCCGTGGCATGTAAGACTTTCTGAATTTAATCCCGAAATTAAGCAAAGAACCCGATTTGTTACAGGGTTCGAGTTCTATCCTATTCTTTCCTCATCGCCATCTCTTTCAACATCAAATATTCTAAACGAATGCAGTACAAAATATAACACCTCAAATTCCATAGAATTTTTTATTACCCTCTATTAACTAATTTAATGAGAACCAATGGTCAGCCCTAAGTGCAGAGATATATTACCGTTATGCCAAAATGGAGCGGGATCTTCGTCTCTCCTCATAGCTTATAATACAGGACCGTTTTTTTGCATAACGTAACGCATAATCAAGGAAAACTGGAGACACATGTCAGTTTGTAATTGACAGTTCAGCATTGTAGGTAAGGTATTGTAGTGGAAATAACCGTCTGTAATAATAATTCTATCAATACAGGTTGCAATAAGCTGTATTGGAAAATGATACAGTTACACACTCAAAAATATATTTCCCAACACCTTTTAATTTATTTGTAATCAAGATATCATGAAATCAATTTGCTATAGACTAGATCCTCCTCAATCCGGAAGGTCATATCACGAAAAAATAAATTTCTTTAAATTTTTGCAGGTGAATAGTACTCCTAAAGTTACATTATTTCACCAATTTTTATGTGTCAAAGTTGAATGGTTTAGGAGTTATGCCCAATTTACACCGCAAATTTCATCATTCAGTTTTCGCACTTTTGCGGGAAGACGGTTAATGATAATTACTTGTTTTCTTTTGCAATCGGCACCTCATGAGTTGTTTTAACTAGCGTTTTTTTGGTTTGTCAAAAAAGATCATCGTTTTGGCAGTAGAGTATTTCAAAGTTTTTTTTTGAATTTTTGTGCCATTTTGTCACTTTTTTGGAAAAGCTGTTCCTTTTTTGATTAAACTGAGGCTGAATTTGAATTCTACGCCCAAAAATACACCTAGTACTTTTTTTTACACATACAAGTTGTATACTTTTAAAGATAATTGAGTTTTAGAGAATAAGTGCAATGAGCACCCACAAGACGGGATTATCTTTAATCAATTATCTTTAAAAGTAGGAGTACTATTCACCTGCAAAAATTGAAAGAAATTTATTTTTTCGTGATATGACCTTCCGGATACAGGGGGATCTAGTCTATAGGAAGTCATGCCTTAAAATCAGTATTAATATATTATAATTTGAGGATCACTAGGAATTTCAAATAGTAAAAACAAAGCAGTGGAAAACTTACAACAAAAACAACCTAATAATGAACTAATA